>CAUYQV010010174.1:0-11649 GCA_963574575.1 Galagoides demidoff
TCCGCCTCCCAAGTAGCTGGGACCACAGGCGCCCGCCACAACGCCCGGCCATTTTTTGGTTGCAGCCATCATTGTTGTTTGGCGGGCCCGGGCTGGGGATTCGAACCCGCCACCTTAGGTGTATGTGGCTGGCACCTTAGCTGATTGAGCCACAGGCGCTGAGCCCTAGCTAGGTTTTAAAGGCAGGGCTAGGGTGCAAGATCTGTTTGACAGAGAAAGAGCAGTCTCAAACCTCTAAGCTATTGGCCCAAATTAACCAGAAAGATAACTTCACCAGAGATGGGAAGCCTAGGGGAGGAGCAGGATTGGTGTGGGGATGAGAAGGTATTTTGGGTAAGTTACATCTGGTGTTTGATAGTCAAGAGGTTAAAATTAAAATGTAGATGACATTGCATATGGATGAATGAGCTGGCCATACCAAGATCTGACTTTTGGATTTGGCACTTTGGGTGGCACTGTGGGCCTGGGAGTCAAAAGCCAGAACCAGAAAAAAAGAAGGGGGGGAATGGGGGATATTGGAAATAGACAAGTTTTTTTGAAGAATTTTGATAATCAAGGAACGCAGAGGTCTGGAAGATGTAGCTGGAGGGAAAGTTAGGGTCAATTTCTTTTAAAATTAAGAGCTTGGGGAGGGTAATAGTCTCTGGTTACAATTTTTTGGCCTTTTCATTATGGATTATTTATTTAAGATATACATTATTTAGGCTGGATACAGTGGCCCATGCCTGTAATTCCAGCACTCTGGGAGGCTGAAGTGGAAGGATCACTTGAGGCCAGGAGTTTGAGACTAGCCAGGGCAACATACAAGATCCAGTCTCTAAAAAAAAAAGATAAAAATTAGCAGGGCTTGGCCAGGCGCGTGGCTCATGCCTTTAATCCTAGCAATCTGGGAGGCTGAGGCGGTTGGATTGCTTGAGCTCACAAATTCAAGAGCAGCCTGAGCAAAAATAGAGACCCCCATCTCTACTAAAAAAAAAAACCCAGAAAAACTGAGGCAAGAGGATTGCTTGAGCCGGAGTTGGAGGTTGCTGTGAGCTGTGACTCTATGGCACTCTACCCAGGGTGACAACTTGAGACCATCTCAAAAAAAAAAAAAAAAAAAATTAGCAGGGCATGGTAGAGCATTCCTATAGTTCCAGCTACTGGGGAGGCTAAGGCAGAAGCTGGAAGCCAGGGGTTTGAGGTTGCAGTGAGTTGTGATGATGCCACTGCAATACAGTGTGGGTGACAGAGCAAGACCCTGCCTATAAAACACACGCACGCACAAGTATTACAAAAAATTGTAATACTCAAGTCACTGCAATTACAAGAGATACAAGTTACAAATACAAGATAACAAATGTTATTGATATATATTGAGTATTACAATTTTAATAGTTTTTTCCTTTCTTTAAAGTGTATACATTTTTTATGGCACCCTGTATATGTCCACACATACGTATTATTTGGAAGCAGATCCTAGGTATTACACCTGTAAATATTTCAGCATTCATTTATGAGGAATCTTTAAAAAGAAGACCACAATGCCATTTTCAAACCTAAAAAAAAAAAATACCCCTGTAACCCACCCCCTTCATCTTAGCCTGACTGTACGGAGCCCTTAACCTCTAGCCTTAGCTGACTCTATGACCTTAGCCTTGGCCCAAATCCTCCTCTGACCCTTGACCTCGGACCTGCCCTGGCCCCTATGCAAAGTCTTGGCCAAGCACCCATTAGGGGGACCTTACCCCTAAATAGACTATAAAAGAGGCGGGGTTAGGGTGGCACCTGTGGCTTAGGTAGTAGGATGCCGGCCCCATATGCCAAGAGTGTGCGGGTTCAAGCCTAGCCCAGGCCAAAAAACTGCAGCGGGAAAAAAAAAAGGCGGGGTTAGGTTACAGGTGGACTTGTGCCACTGTGTGGATGGTGTCCAATAGCGCAAGGGAGGAGGTGGTTTCTGGGGAGCCAATAACTTGAGAAGGTGGGCTGAGAAGCAACCAGTAGTCTTGAACGAGAGGCGGGACTCTGCGGAAAGCCAGTCTCTGGTGGAGACTGTCGAGCCACAGCCAATGGCTGTGGATTGTGGGCGTTGCCTGACCCCGAATGCTTCCACTACCCGGCTCCAGGAGTATGGCCGGGAGTGGGCGGCTGGCTCTGTGGACACTTCCTGGGCCGCGGTGGATACGAGGCTCGGGCCTGGCCGTGCTGAACCGCCTGCGGGACGCGGCCGTGGTGCGGCCTGGCTTCCTGAGCGCGGCTGAGGAGGAGACGCTGAGTCAGGAGCTAGAGCCGGAGTTGCGCCGCCGCCGCTACGAATATGACCACTGGGACGCGGTGAGGCGGGTTTGGCGTGGGGGGGCGGGCCCCGAGACTAGAAAGCGGAGGTGAGCTGGGGAGCTCTCTGGGGGCGGGGCTTCTGAGCTGGGGGCATGGTTGTGAGTGGGGCTCTGGGATGGGCGGGGATGCACTGTGACGGTATGTACAGAACCGGTGCTGTGGGCGCAGGTCACGCTAGGGTAGGTAGGGCCACGGCCGGGCGGTACCTAAGACGAAGGCGGGGCTGAAGCAGTAGCAGAGGCAGGACCTAGGGGAAGGGGATTTGGGGGGCATGGCCATAACTGGAGGCAGGATATGGAACCTCGAAATTTGGGATTTAGGATGGTATGTAGTGAGATGATGGAGGGCAACTGTTGGGTACAGAGATAAACGAGTGGAATCACGTTGAGGGGAGTACTAGAAAATTTAATTTGGGGGCTGGGCCAGCATTGGGGAAGAGGAATTGGAGCCTGAGGGTGGCTGCAAAGGACTGACGTCAGGCCTAGATGGGCCCTGGGGTCCCCTGTATCGATTTGAGACCTAGATGAGGTAGTGGTTGCGCTTTGAAGGCGGGACCAAGTCAGACTTGGAGGACCGCCCCTTCCTTGCCCTGCAATCTGCCCTATCTGTGCTTCAGTTACCCTGTTCCCCTGTAAGCTACCAAGGTTGACCCCAACCCTCTGTGCAGGCCATCCATGGTTTCCGAGAGACAGAGAAATCGCGCTGGTCAGAGGCTAGCTGGGCCATCTTGCAGCGTGTGCAGGCGGCTGCCTTTGGCCCTGGCCAGACTCTGCTCTCCCCAGTTCACGTGCTGGACCTGGAGCCTCAGGGCTACATCAAGCCTCACGTGGACAGCATCAAGGTGGGCAGAGGCCAGAGCCTTCCAGTGCCCAGCCTGGGGGGTGGGCAGGCTAGGCCAGAGCCTGACTCACCACCACACCTCTTCTTCCAGTTCTGTGGGGCCACCATCGCTGGCCTGTCTCTCCTGTCCTCTAGTGTCATGCGGCTAGTGCACACCCAGGAACCAGGGGATTGGCTGGAACTTCTACTGGAGCCAGGCTCTCTCTACATCCTTAGGTACCACCAGCCAAGGAGCCTCTACCTGTCCCAGGATGTGCTGAATGTCCACCCCACTGCCTTGAGCACTTTTCCTCAATCCAGCCCCTGCACAAGATGCTCCAAGCTCGTGTGAGGGGATGGGAACAGGTGAACACAGCACTGCCTGGAGCAGGGGCTGCCCTTATCCCACCTGATCACATAGCCTCTGTTTTCTCTCACAGGGACTCAGCCCGTTATGACTTTTCCCATGAGATCCTTCGGGATGGAGAGTCCTTTTTTGGGGAGCGACGGATTCCCCGGAGGCGACGCATCTCTGTGATCTGCCGCTCCCTCCCAGAAGGGATGGAACCAGGGGAGCCCAAACAGCCACCTCCTGCTTGCTAACCCCAAGCCTGTCCCTAAGCTTCCCAGACACTATATTTGTGAATAAAGTTGGAGATGGACAACCCGGGCATCCTTGCGCTAGCTGCTTGCCAGCACTGGGACATACTGGGGAAGCCCAGGATGGCACCTGACCTTGATGACCCCACTGAGCAGTAGAGGCTGAACTTATGGTCACAAGTGTGGGAGGTTGGTCTTTTATTGTGCTCGTTGCTGGCCACCCTGATCTACCTCCCCTCTGGTGCTTCTCTGTGTCCAGGCCACCAATAAATACATCAGCCGAGCTCCTCCAGTTTGTGGCTCCAGGGCACCAGGCTGGCACCTTCACCCGCCACAGCCACAGGCAGCCGCTGAGAGCTGGGGCAGTCGCTGCCAGCGGTAGCGGTCGTCAAGGAAGGCCACATCAGCATAGTGAGTAGGCAGGCAGCAGGGTCCACCATGGGCTCGGCCCTGGCCCCACAGCCGGGCCAACACCAGGCCATGCTGGGTGCGGGCACCAAGGGGACACCTGCCAGCACAGTAGCGGAAAATGACTTTCTCCTCTGAGGTGTAGCCCAGGCCCAGCTCTGCCACCGGCAGGGTCAGGCTCCACAGCTGGCATGGGCCAGCTGGTGCTCGGCGCAGGCGGGCAGGATACCAGCGGACACCTGGGGGAGAGAAGGGGACTGATAGTATGCCAGGGTTGGACAGGAGGGAGTTGGGAATCCATGGGGGAGGGGGTCCCTGGGAATCCTTACCCAGCCGGTTCTTGCCAGCTTCTGCCGCCTGCTCAGATAAGAACTCTCCTTCAGCCATCGGAACCCCCCAACCCAGACCTGACTGCAGTGACAGCAGCAGCAGAAAGCAAAGCAGGACTGTCCCTGTGGCCATTGTGACAACAGGTCCAGAGGAGGTCTATGTCCTGAATTTATCTCCTGCCTGGGCTGAGGAGCTAACCTCTTCACTACCGGTTTCTGCAGCCAGAAGGCCCTATTTGCTGTACCAGTTCAGCTACCATATCCTCAGGTCCAGGCCAAATACAGCCTTCCCCCCTAATAGTTAAGGGCTCACCCTCCTAGCCCACCCCACTCTGACATTCCACAGACCCATTTCCAACACTCCTGATGCCCCCTGATTTATGAGTGTTGTGCCTGTAGCCAGGGCTGAACCCAGGGTGGGTGCCGAGTGTCCTCACCCCACCTACAGCCTGGAGAGGGAGGTGGAGGGCTCCACGGGTCCCACCATTGGGGTCCCTCCCTACTAAGGCAGAATGCTGGGGGTTAGAAGCCCCCATGTGTTATGTGCCAGGTAGGGCAGATGCTTATGCTGGGCAGAGCAGCTTGGCAGGTTGGTGAGTCCATCATGGCTCCTGCCTGGAGGATTAGGACTTCATGCCCCTGTCTCCGGGCCTGGCAAAGTCAGCATCAAAACAGGAAAAGGGAGAGGCCAGAGGACAGACAAAGACACAGGGGGGCAGGGATTCCTGTGTCTGTAAGGCCAACCTGAGGACCCCAAGACTAGTTGGGATCCAAGAGCATCAAGCCTGAGGCAAAGGAATATATGTACTAATAGCCTGTGATGTCTGAAAAGGGGCTCCACCCATGCACAAGAGAATGGGGTAAAATTTTAGAGTCTGCACCCCATCAGATTGGCAAAAAACAGAATCTACTCACACAGGTTTGGGTGACTGAGGCATTCTCTTGACACTGTTGGTGAGGATGTAAATTAGTAGCAACTCGTTGAATTAGGAACTGCTATTGGAATTGTAAATCTCACCTCTGCCACAAGAAATCTTTTTTTTTTTTTGGGCAGGACTGGCAGTGCCCTAAACTCCAGCATCAGTGATTACTACAGAACTTCCTTAGGTTGCCTTCAGACAAAATAAAAGGCCCTCATCCGAAGTCACTCAGAATTAAGTCACAGACCTGGGATTTGAACCCAGGTCCCCCTTACTACAAGGCCCCTTCCCCAAACCATTATACCACACTGCCTTGTCTCCTGGTGGGGAGGCTGCACATGATGGGGACAGCAGGACAGACCCTGTCAAGGCAAGGGGTCAGAGCTGCTTTCCTGTATGACAGGAGGATGGGAGGCAGGCTGGACAAAAAAGGGTGACATTCCTAAGAATTAGCCTGTTATCTCAGGCATTCCTCCTCAGTGGCCAAGGGCCTGCTGAGCTGAGTGGTTAAGTTTCCAACCACTGGCATCCTCCCCACAACCAGATTACTCAGAATAGAGGTTCAGAAGCAGCGACTGAAGTCAGCTAAGTTCCATTTCCAGCCACATTATTGCATAGGAACCGGAAAAGCCTATCCCCTACAGAATGCCTGGCAATGCTGGACAAAATAAATGCATAACCAAACCTATGTAAGGATAAGGTGAAACTGAAAAATCAGGTCCAGAAACCAGGAAGGTTAGGCTTTGGTGGTCACTTAGAGACAGAGTACCTAAGCTGAGAATCATATAAAAGGAGCATGGGATGATACTCCTGGGTAGCAGGCAGAATCAAAGGGAAAACCATCAGGAAAGACCACCCTGCAAAGTAGGCCACCCAGGATCCCCACAGATAACCCCTAGCTGACCGTGAGGTCGAGTCCCAAATTACAAAACACAAGAAAATAGGATGGGCTGGGCACTGTGACTCACACCTGTAAATCCTAACACTCTGGGCAGCCGAGGTGGGTGGATCACTTGAGCTCACAAGTTCGAGACTCCCACTTCTACTAAAAATGAAAAACTAAGGAAAGAGGATTGGTTGAGCCCAAATTGGAGGTTGTTGTGAGCTATGACACCACAGCACTCTATCCAGGGCAACAAGCTGAGTCTCTGTCTAAAAAAAAAAAAAAAAGTCTGAGCAAGAGGGAAACTGTCTCTAAAAGAGCTGGGCATTGTGGCAGATGCTTGTAATCCCAGCTACTTGGGAGGCTGAGGTATGAGGATCACTTAAAACCAAGAGTTTGAGGTTGCTATGAGCTAGGACACCATAGCAGCCTCCCAAGAGTGACCAAGTAAGACTGTCTAAAAAAAAAAAAACCCACAAGAAAATAATTATCTTTGCAGTGCCCATAGCTTAGTGGGTAGGGCGTGGACCACATACACCCAGGCTGGTAGGTTTGAATTTGGCCCAGGCCAGCTAAACAACTGCAACCAAAAACACAGCCAGGCGTTGTGGCAGGCACCTGTAGTTCTAGCTACTTGTGAGGCTAAAACAAGAGAATCGCTTAAGCCCAGGAGTTTGAGGTTCCTGTGAGCTGTGAAGCCATGGCACTCTACCCAGGGCAACAGGGCGACATAGTGAGACTCTGTCTCCCAAAAAAAAAAAAAAAGAAAGAAAGAAATATCACAGCGGGGCATGGTAGCTAACACCTGTAATCCTAGCACTCTAGGAGGCCAAGATGGGTGGATTGCTTGAGCTCAGGAGTTGGAGACCAGCCTGAGCAAGAGCAAGACCTGTCTCTACTAAAAACAGGAAAACTACCTGGGTGCCATAACAGGTGCCTATACTCCCAGCTACTCAGGAGGTTGAGGAGGAGGATCGCTTGAGCCCGGGAGTTTGCTGTGAGCTATGATGCCACGACACTACCCAGGGTGACAGAGTGAGACTGTCTCAAATAAAAAAAATAAACAGTAATAATCATGAAGGGGAGTCAGAACAGGAAGCTCATGAATCTGAGATTCTAGATGTATCTGACAGACTAAAAAGATGCTTAAAATTAAAACATAAGCCAGGTGCAATGGTGGGCACCTGCAGTCCCAGCTACTCAGGAAGCTAAGGTGGGAGGATCACTCGAGCCCAGGAGTTGGACGCTGCAGTGAGCTATGACGACATCACTGCACTCCTGCCTGGGTGACAGAGCAAGATGCTGTCTCTAAAACAAAAAAAAATTTTTTTTTTGAGACAGAGCCTCAAGCTATCACCCTGGGTAGAGTGCTGTGCATCACAGCTCACAGCAACCTCCAGCTCCTGGGCTCAAGGGAGTCTCTGGCCTCCACCTCCCAAGTAGCTGGGACCACAGGCGCCCACCACAACGCCCAGCTATTTTTTGGTTGCAGCTGTCGTTGTTTGGCAGGCCCGGGCTGGATTTGAACCCACCAGCTCAAATGTATGTGGCTGGCGCCAAGCCCCAATTTTTTTTTTTTTGAGACAGAGTCTCACTATGTCATTCTCAGTAGAGTGCCTTGGGCTTAAGCAATACTCTTGCCTCAGTCTCGCATAGCTGGGACTACAGGCAGCCGCCACAATGCCTAGCTATTTTTTTGTTGCAGTTGTTATTGCTGTTTAGCAGGCCGGGGCCAGGTTCGAACCCACCAGCCTCAGTGTGTGTGGCCAACGACTCCCTAACCATTAAGCTATGGGCGCCGAGCCTGTCTCTAAAACAATTTAAATAAAAAATAAAAAAATAAAACACAACTCGGGTGGGCACCTGTGTCTCAGTGGGTAGGGGACTGGCCCCAGCCTTATATACTGGCCCTGGCCAAATTGCAACAAAAAACAGCTGGACATTGTGGCAAGCGCCTCAGCCCAGCTACTTGGGAGGCTGAGGCAAGAGAATCACCTAAGCCCAGGAGTTGGAGGTTGCTGTGAGCTGTGATATCACTGCACTCCACCGAGGGCAATAAAGTGAGACTGTCTCTAAAAATAATAATGGTAAATAAATAAATAAATAAATAACTACTCCAACAGAACAATGATCTGTTGGAGTAGGAAACAAAGACAACTTTGAGCAATTGAAAATGGAGTCACTGGCAATCTAATGCCTAATGGGCCACACACTGGACAAATGAGGCTGAAGAGAGGCCCAGTGAAGGGGAAAACAAAGCTGGAGAAGCTTCCCAGCAGGCAGCACAGATACTTAGTGTGTCAGAGGGCGAGTAAGGAGGAATAGGGGGTGAAAGGGTCTAAAATGCATCTGAAGGTTCTAGGAGGACTTGAAAGAGAAACTGCTTAAGAATTGCTAATACTGGCTCGGGCGCCTGTGGCTCAAGCGGCTTGAGCCCAGGAGTTGGAGGTTGCTATGAGCTGTGATGCCATGGCCCTCTACCCAGGTGGGTAGCTTGAGGCTCCGTCTAAGAAAAAAAAAAAAGAATTGGTAATACTGGGGCACTCAGGAAGAGACACCTGGAGACAGCTGAAAAGTCCTGGAGAACAGAGCCTGTTTATTGAGCAGAGCCTCATTCCTTGAGGGAGAAGTGCATCTTGTCATTGATCATCTTGCGCTCAGGGTTGAGCCGCTTGAGGATCTGGGCCAGCACATTCACTGTCTGCTCGCTGCTCAGGCCTGTCTTTTTGGTCTGGAACTTCTTCAGCAAGTCCTTTGTGGTCATGGGTTTCCGGGTGAGGTAGCGGCGCACAGCATCCTCAGTCACTTGCACATCACTGTGGAGCAGTGGGTGGGGATGTGGCATCAGCAAGAATCTCCCCTGTGGCCCTTGCCCTCCCTCCCCACTGTCCTTACCAACTCACCCGCTGCTAGGTGTTGACTTGCCCGATGGTGGCTGCGGGGTCGACTTCCCAGACAGGCTCTGGGGCCCAGCGTCCAGTCGCAGCCGCTTGGCTGCTGGTATCTCACCTGCCCACTTCCCTTTTGGAGCAGAGTCAGGGCTGAGTCTTAGGGATGGGGAGCTGGATCTTGGGGCAGGACCCTGGGCTGAACAGTGCCAAGATCGAGATACAAAGGGCTCAGAGAAGGACAGGTCTCCACCCCTCCTCTCTGTCCCCTGTGGCCTCAGATCCAAGGGTAGGGGTGGGGGCTGGCTGGGGTAGTGAGGAGGAACTAGGCACTCACCTTGCTCCAGTCTGTTGGCGGCGGCCCGCAGGGTAGAGGACGTGCTGCTGCCCTCAGCACTGGGTGTGCTTGGGCGGCTGTTGCCCCTTGAGCTGCCTCCTGAGGGCTTCCGCTCCCTCTTGGGGGGCGTCTTCTTCTTCTAAAGAGAAAAGGTAGAATTGGGATATAGTCCAGAAACTAGACAGCTAAGACACTCCCACACCCAGCTGGGACTTACTGCCATGAAGAGGGCTGAGGAAGCCTCACTGTCAATGTCACTCTCCTCCGAGCTGTCTGACTCCTCACTGCTATCTGTGGGGGGCACAGAACTGGGCTCAGGATCAGAGCACCCTGGGACCCATGCACCCACTCCCACCTCCACTGCAGATAAAGGGACCTGAACACTAAGGCCATGCGAGTCCCACCTTTCCGGCGCTTCTTCTCCTGCGGAGTGAGTGCCTTCTTCTCTTCCTCCTCCTCCTTTTCCTCCTCAGGCGGCTTCTCCTCCTCACTCTCTTCACTGCTTTCACTTTGCTCATCAACACCTGGGGGGCAGAGGGCCATGCCAAGTGTGACCAGAGTAAGGCACAGCTGACCCAACCCCCACCAGCCAACACAGGCCTTGGACTACCCTTGGGCCCCTCCTCCTGCTGCAGCACTTTGGGCTTGCCCTCTGGCTCATCCTGGGAGCTGCTGTAAGACAGGAAGTAGGTAGAGGGTGAGTGTGGGACCGTGAGGCCTCAGGGCTGGGCCATATACCTGCCTCCCACCACTCACCTGGAGCCATCCGACATGTAGTCCACCTCCTGGCCTTCAAAGTCCCCATCATCACTGTCCTCGAAGGCCTCATCATCTGAGCCCTTCTTCTTCTTCCTCTTCCTGCCTGCCTTGGTGGGTAGCACCTTTGCCTTGGGGGCTCTGCTGCCTGGGGGAGGGAGAAGGAGGGGAAGCTCAGGCCACACATGAATCTCAGTTTTCATATTTTATGGTTGTTTTGACATCTTAGGGCCTCGCAGCCTGGGGGTACCGCCTCCCTCTAGGGCCAGCCAGTGCCCCCGAAATGTGCAGGGCTGGCCCAGGGGGTACTTCTCCTAGGCAAACTCCCCATTCCTGAGCCTGTCCCCCAAACCCTTCCTTTAATGCTCTCACACCCACTACATACCCCCTGTGCTGAATTCCCCCCTGCTGGGGACCAGACAACCATAACAGCCCCTGCAGTGCAGAGCACGCCAAAGGGCTCAGACTGGCTGGCCCTGTGTAGTGCCCTCCAGTGGACTCCCCACTACAGGCCATGGCCTCAATGTTTCCCCAGCCCCTGTTCTGCTTCCCCCGTGGCCTTGAGAGTCTCTCATTTCCAGGACTGCAGTGAGGAACAGCTTCCTTTCAGCAGCTAGCCCACCAGTCACCTCCAAGAACTTAAGGCCCTGGTACCAGTGGGCCCCCAGCCTTACCTCCCTCGCCGCTGGCCTCGCTGTCATCAGATGACATCTCCAGGTCATCCTCCAGGTCATGGATGCGCAGCTCACTGGCCTTCTTGCGGCCACGCTTCTCCTTGTCTTCCTCATCCTCATCCTGGTCCTGGTCCTTGAGCCGTCGTTGCTGCATGATGCTGAAGTGGTTCAGCACCTTGTTCCTCCTGTGCGAGGAAGGTGGTAGCAGAGTGGCTAACAAGCCACCAGCCCTGAACCTGCATCAGGGCCCCAGAAGGCACTGCAGGATGACTGCAGGTGCTCTGATCCCTGAGAACTCAGCAGGTAGCAGTGGACACCTCAGAACCTGACCCCTCCTTGACTCCTTCCCTGCCTGAGTCCCCCTAGGAGGGCTCACAAGGTGCTGTCTGTCTCAGCACCTCCCTCAGCTCACAATGGCAAGGTGTACTGACGTTTCTTTTTTTTTTGGCAGTTTTTGGCCAGGGCTGGGTTTGAACCCGCCACCTCCAATATATTGGGCCAGCACCCTACTCCTTTGAGCCACAGGCATCACCCAATGTTTCTTTTGGGTCATTGGAACACTGTAATACTGTCTCACCGATCATGGATGTTTTATTTTTATATATTTATTTATTTTGTGAGACAAGAGTCTCACTCTATCACCCTGGGTAGAGTGCCATGGCATCATCATGGCTCACAGCAAACTCAAATTCGGGTTCAAGTGATCCTCTTGCCTCAGC
>CAUYQV010010175.1:0-14309 GCA_963574575.1 Galagoides demidoff
AGATTCACAGTGGCTGACAATAACGTGTAAGAGTTAGTATACTCTACACCAACTCTATACACATTATTGTCACCCACTGTAAATATATCTAATAGAGTACACTAAGTTCTGTATTCTGGAAACACTACTTTTGATCAGTAAATGCTATTATTTTAATGATTCTTTAAATCAGTAGTTCTCAACCTTCATAATCCCACAACCCTTTAATACAAGTCCTCATGTTGTGGTGACCCCCAATCATAACAGTGTTTTCATTGCTACTTCATCACTGTAATTTTGCTACCGTTATGAATCATACTGTATGATATACAGGATGGTCTTAGGCGACCCCTGTGAAAGGGTCGTTCTACCCCCAAAGGGGTCACAACCCATAGGTTGAGAACCACTGGTTTATATTCTGCCACTGCTGGCTGAGTTTCATTGAACAAGTTATTTAACCTTTCTTTGTCCATTTCCCTCATCTGTAAGTGTTACTCTGAGGATTAAAGACAGATGAAAGAGAATCAAGAACAATGTCATAATTTTCCCCTGCTTCTCGCCAGTGTGAAAAGGTCAGTTAAAAAGGGGTGAGGGGAGGAAGACGAAACTAGAA
Organism: Galagoides demidoff; assembly: GCA_963574575.1. NCBI lineage: Eukaryota > Metazoa > Chordata > Mammalia > Primates > Galagidae > Galagoides > Galagoides demidoff. The sequence continues at coordinate 593 of CAUYQV010010175.1, forward strand.
GCAGAAGCCTATACCCTGACATTATTAGCCCTGGGGTCTTAGGCGTGTCACTGAAATCTACTGTATCTCAGCTTCCTGATGAACCAAAAAGAGGACTTCCAGACAGTACTGAACCAGTGGGGGCTGATTTTTGGAGGCTAACGGTTCCCCGTAAGTGCTTAGGTGTTGCTGAGCATGGGGGGAGAATGGTAGACAGCCAGGGAACTGCAAACTGGTAAAAATTTCTCCTACCTACTTCCTTCTTCTTCTTTTTGTTTTTTTTTTTTATTAAATCATAGCTGTGTGCAACAATGCAATCATGGGGTACAGTGTGGCATTTTGATATACAATTTGAGATATTTTCATCAAACTGGTTAACATAGCCTTTATGTCATTTTCTTAGTTATTATGTCAAGACATCTATATTCTACTTTAAGAAAGATTCACTTGTACCCTTGTAACATAAACCGTAGAGGTGATCCCTCCAATCACTCTCCCTCTACCCATCCACCTCCCTCCCCCATTCTTAGGTTATAATTAGTTTATAGCTTTCATATGAAAGCTATAGAATTAGTTTCATAATAGGGCTGTGTACATTGGATAATTTTTCTTCCAATCTTGAGATACTTTGCTAAGAAGAACATTTTCCAGCTCCATCCATGTAAACATGAAGGAGGTAAAGCCTCCATCTTTCTTTATGGCTGTATAATAATCCATGGTGTACATATACCACAATTTATTGATCCATTCATGGGTCGATGGGCACTTGGGCTTCTTCCATGACCTAGCAATTATGAATTGGGCTGCAATAAACATCTGGGTAACACCTATGGCTCAAAAGGGTAGGACGCCAGCCCCATATACCAGAGGTGGCCTGTTCAAACCCAGCCCCAGTCAAAAAACACAAAACAAAAATATTCACATATCTTGTGCTGGAAAAATTATTAAAGAATTGAAGTCAGAGAAAATTTCCTCACTTTTAAAATTAGTTACCAGAACAGTGGAAACAGTACAAAATAGTCTCTTTTGAATTGTTAGTAAAGTTCAACACTTTTATTTGACCAAACTTTCCTTGGTTCAGTCTTATGTATCTGATGTACTAGAAACTTCAAATTGTTTTTCTTTTCTTGAGACAATGTCTCACTCTGTCACCCAGGCTAGAGTGCCATGATATCATCACAGCTCACAGCAACCTCAAACTCCTGGGTTCAAGCAATCCTCCTGCCTCAGCCTCCCGAGTAACTGGGACTACAGGTGCCTGCCATAATGCTCAGCTAGTTTTTCTATTTTTGGTAGAGATGGGGATCTCAGCTGTCTCAGCTTCCCAGAGTGCTGGGATTACAGGTATGAGCCACCACACCTGGCCCCATTCCCCCCCCCATTTTTAAAAATAACCTTCTAAAACCTATTTTAAAGCAATTATGACTGATAGTCCCTTATATGAGGTACAGTGGAGTACAGAGAACTATCACTAAATTTGATTTTCTTGTAATCCAAGAAAGATACTTCTCAAGAAGAGATGAAAAACTATTTAGCAAGGCTTACAGGGTAGATTGAACACATTTGCAGAAAAGCATAATTATGTTAACAATTATTATATTCAGGGCGGTGCCTGTGACTTAAAAGGGTAGGGTGCTGGCCCCATATGCTGGAGGTGGTGGGTTCAAACCTAGCCCTGGCCAAAAAAATAAATTATTATATTCTTCTAATCTTTGATGTAGAGGAGGCATGCTGTTAAAATCATCACTTGACCTTAACAAAATATCCTCCAAATTGTGACCAAAACTTTTTGGTCTAGAGATTGTTACTGCTTCTTTCTAGCTGTCAGAGAGTGCAGCTCGGAGACTGCAAGTGATTTGCTTCATTTCCAGATGGAAATAAATTTAGAGGCAAGTGTAAAAATGACTTTTAGACAAAGCTGAAAGTGGCAACATAATTCCCTTTAAAGAGGAAATGAATTCCCAAGATTTCAATCATTTTGGAAATAAAAATTTAAACTTTCCATTTTTAGTACATGCCAGTTTTTGAAGAAGAGAAAGCATTGACATACTATAAGATTGAGAAGGAAATATACGCCTATTAAAATTCAAATTAGAGAAATTTTGGAAGTGTTTACAAAAATATTTATAAAAATAGAAACATTTATCTTGAATTTCTTTGAAAAGTTTACAAAACATCTGGAAATTTATTCTTGTAATAATATGAGCATCAGTTGTGACCTTGAACATAAATTTAATAGTAGAGAGTAAATTTGACATTAGAAATCAATTATCTTTAAAGTAATGCAAATTAAATCATTTCATTTTCTGAAGGAAAATGTCTTTGAGAGAAAGGGTTCTTATGGTAGCTAGTTTGAAAATGTCTAACTTTATAACCTGGGGAAGAAAAAAGAATTTGTGGAAAGACAAATTAATAATGCTGAGGCCTAAAAATTAATAGACATTTGAATAAAATACAGCATGAAAATTAACTTCAGAATTCCATTACCAATTTATGACAGTCTTCTTTCTAAGCAGAGCAGAAAAAGGTCGATGATGCTTTCTCTATATGAAGTAAATAGTTAATCAATTTTACATCAATCTTTTCTGTGAAGATTGCATAGAGAAATCATGGAACAAAATGCTTTGACTATAGATACATAGCTTTATGGCCAACAAATTGTAGTGTTTGGTGTTTTACATTAGAGAAAAGGACAATCATATTTCATGCTTCAGAGTTGTAAATTAATTACTCCCTTGGAGTTTGAGCATAAGTCATTTTTCTGGCCATCTTGCTGTAATTTCACTCAATTGGTAAAAAGCAGATTCTTTTTCATTAGTTGTGTTTGAAGACATAGACTTGAGTCACTATAGTTATCAGATGACAAAGCCTGGTGAACTGATATTTTTATGAAGAAAATATGGATTTAACAGGGGTTATAACAACCACTTTAATTGCATAGGTTATGAAAGAAAGAATATAACTCTAAAAGATATTATTTCTTTTGAAGTGATTACTATTCATGTGATTATATCCAGGTGATGGCTGGATCATGGAACAAAAGTCTGAACAACTGGGATTCCAATAAGGAACAGAAAGCTGAGCGACCTTAGTTGCCTCAGTGAGCTGGTACCAACTTTGGTGCTTTGCATATAAGATCTCACAGAAGTGATTATTTGTTAGACAGACCACATTTCATAAAAATAGAAACTTTTCTGAAACAGCTTTCAGAATATTCCTTGTTTAAATACCATGCATAATTGGAACAAAAATACCTTCACCTTCATATTATGGAAAATTTGTCAATCTTCAAAATTTCTCAATCAGCATTTCCTCCTACTTGAATCTAATTGAGTGTTTCTTGAAGTTCAAACCTCTTGGAATGTGTCCAGATCACTGACATTGGCAATAGCTTCACCAGTTACTGTGATTACTTATGTTCCATATTCTTGTCAGCTGTCCATTTCCTATTGGGCTTTCTGCTTAAGAAACACATATCTTTTAAAAATTAGAGAAAGATTCATTTTCTTTCTGTGCCCCAACAACTCTGTCCTCACAAAGATGATATTCAAAGTATTTACTGACTTACATTGGTAGTAACCAATTAAACTTCATACCACTGCCCTGCGCTAGTCATGGGATCTTCATCTGTTATTTCCATCCAGCCTCTGCAGTCCTTGTGCTTCCCTCTCCGGATGACAGAATACGTTCTTGTGTTGGAAGGTGGGGGTTGGGAACTCAGACACATGCCATAGACCTTCTGATTCTCCAGGGAGTGGCTCCAGCAGCTGCAATGGGTTGCTGTTAAAGTCAAGTTTGCTTTTCATAGCAAAGAACTGCTGTACAAATCTCTCTGATGTGGTGAGTTTAAAATGAGTGGTCCTAGTTTCTGGAAACAAAACTCTTGCTTATTTATTTATTTATTTTTGAGACAGAGTGTCACTCTGTTACTCAGGATAGTGTGCTGTAGCATCATAGCTCACAGTAACTTCAAACTCTTGTGCCCAAGTGATCTTGCTTCAACCTTCTGAGTAGCTCAGACTACAGGCACCTGCACAACCCTGATTAGTTTCTCTATTTTTAGTAGATATGGGGGTGGGGGGCGCACTGGTATGTGGGAGTGTGGGGGGGGTGTGTGTCTCACTTTTGCTCAGCTGATCTCAAATTCTTGTGTTTAAGCAATCCACCTGCCTTGGCCTCTCAGAGTGCTAGAATTATAGGTACAGGCCACCGCACCCAGCCCCAAACTCTTGCTTACGTAACCAGAGGCATTACAGACAGAAAGGAGACTGCTCAGTAGCAGTGAAGGAAGCCTCTGCGGTAGGAGGAGCATCGACTTTACGCTGTAACGGAAGTCTTCCTACCTTGGTGATTTTTTTTTTTTTCAGGAAGAGCAGAGGTGACTGCCTTTATTGGAGGTCACGTGCCAGCTGACTTCAATCAAAGGCCACACACTTGATGTTGAAATCACCATCAGCTGCCATGTAGTTGATGGCCTCCAGGTTGAGCCGGTTAGGGAACTCCAATGTGTAACCATCTGGCAGCTTGAGGTCAGGTCTGCCTGGTCAAAGCTTATGCACACCCTCCACGACACTTCCAGGCTGGAAGGGAAAGGCAGCCTCCCGCTGCTCAGCCCCCCAGGCCCCGCCGTCCTTGCTGTTGCACACGATAGTATTGGCATCCCCGTGGGCATCAAAGCGAGGGTTGAAATGCAGGCACAGGTTGTTGCTGTCTTTGCCCAGGTTCAGTACAAAGCTCTTGGCGTCAGGGGCCACCTCACCCCGTACTCTGAGGCACTCCCCAGGTTTGAGATTCAAGTTGCTGGTGACCAGACCACAAGCCATGATTGAAGCAGGAGGATGTGAATTCGGGGACCTGTGCACCAGCCGTCTGAAGACCCCACTCCTACCTTGGTGATTTTGAGTAAGTTACTTAGCCTAATTTACCTCCCTTTCCTCATCTGTAATATGGAGATTAAAAAAATACTCCATGGCCTTTGTTTGGGGTTTAAATGGGATGACATACACATATAGAAAACTTAATGGAGTGAGGCTAACACCTACCGAGTGCCTGATAAATAGTAGCGATTCTTCTTCTCAGCCCTTTCTGAAATAATCCCTGATTAACTGATGGTTGATATGTAATTAATACTGGAACTTCTATGTTGCATTAGTATTTCTTTACCTTGATCTTGGTTGTAGGGTCAGATCTATCAGTAATGTGGCTGCCTTTAGGAAGTGGTTGCTTTTATTAATTGCAGTCTTCTGCCAAAGGGCAACTAGATTCCTAGCCTATTCCAAATGATCTGTCTTCCTCATCACATTGTTGCAGCAAAACCTGGTTTCTGACTCTAAGTCCCTGGCTTCTAACCAATATTGAATTCTCAGGATAGGAATGTGGCTTCTCTTCTTTCTTGTGACTATGAATTTTCTTGTTCAATTGAAGCAAATAATATTTGCTATTATAACCACCACTTAGTAGCTGAGCAATCTTGGACAAGACAAATAATTTCAGAGAGTCTCAGTTTCCTTATCTGTAAAATAGGATAACAAATTCTATCCACTTTGTAGGAGCTGCTGAGAAATAGATGAGAAGATGTATATAAAGTGCCTAGCATAGTGCCTGACATATAGAAATGTTTTCCATATGTGTTAGCTGTTACTTTTGACTTTTGAAAATACATTTCATTATTAGTGAGATATTACAATAGTTGAAAGAAATTGTTAATAAAAATTCCAGATGTTTCTGTAATTTATGTCTGAGGACATTAGTGTTGATATAATTTTCTGGCACTGAAAATGACACTATTGTACATTTTCTTGAAAAATATGGCTTGTCTATTATTTATATTTTTAAAATATTAACTATTCAAAAGTTACTTTTCTGTCTTTCCTTAATTTGTAATTTTGGGACAGTGACTATCAAGAATTTTAGCATAATTTTATTTTTCCAAATGAAATCACATGAATTATAAAATAAGCAAAACAGTAATTTTCTATACAAACTTATTTATGCATTGACATTCATGATATTTAATAAACAGTCAATCAGTAAGAATGCATATTAATACCTTGGTTTCTACTGTATTAAAATTTGGCATGTGTTACTTTTGAATGTGCTTTCTGGTTAGTTTTTAATCAGTTTCAAAACCCATTATTTAAACATTTTGAACATTGTAGCAAATACTTGCTGAGTGCGTCTGAGGAAGTGTGACAGTTTGCAAACCACTAATGGAGGGAAATGCAGGCATCCAGCGGCTCTCCCTGTCCCACTGCATAATGAGATTCTCCCCTTCCTGAGTACATTTATGCTGGCCCACGCTTCTGGCAAAGGAGCCAGGCGTCAGGCTCCATCGATCTCAGACACACAGAGAGTCACTTATCCATATGCTCAGGGTATTTGACGCTGTGTCCCTGCCTAGTCAGAAATTAGTCACTTTCTGCTAGTGACTGTGAATATAAAGGAGGTATTTTCTGAAACGTGGATCTTGTTTGAACAATTATGGATAGAGAAACCAATAACCATTTTTCTTCATTTATTACGTATCTAAACAAAATAGCTTCAGTCTGTGGCCTCCAGACATACTAATGAAAGTATTCTGTCCCTTAAACCTACTCCCAAAGGCTCAATTCTAAAATGAAGAGTGCAGATAAAAATAAAGTAAGAAACCTGCCTTGCTTCCTCTTCTTCTTCGAGGCCACTCTGACTGATTTATGGAATCCTGGAATACTGGAGTCAGAAGGAAATTTAGAAATAATGCAGGCTGATGTCTCACCTCTACAAGAATTCCCAAACCAGTATGTCTTATGAACACTCTTGTGCTAGGAGCTTACTACCTTATCATGTCACTCTTGGAAGGCAGGAATTTCCAGAAAGTTCTCTTTTAAGTTGTATGTGCTACAGTTGAGTTTATCATCAGTACATGGATATTTAGGCTGTTTCTAAGCTTTTGTCACAAAAAGTCATGTTGCAGTAAATATCTTTGTAAGTGTATTCACGGATTTATTTCATTAGAGAAGATACCCCAAAGTGGGATTCACGAGTCTAAGTACATGTGTGTACTTTTTTATTTTAATAGATAATGCTAGATGACTTTTCGGAAAGGTTCTGGCAATTTATGTCTCACCAACAGTCTGTGACAGTGCCTGTTTTTCCTGTTGGACTTTACAAAACGTTTAGACTTTTGCCTATCCATTGGCTAAAAAATGACATTATCAATGTTGTTTTAATTTTCATGCTATGATTACGGCTGAGATCAAACATCTTTTCATATGTTCATTTATTATCTGTGTTTGGTCTTCTGTGGCTTTTGTTGTTGTTGTTAAATTGTTTCCTGTTTATCTTTGGATGATTTACATTATCATTTTGAAAGAGATCTTAGTTAAGTAGAAGGGGTTGAAGTTTCTCCTGTGCTTTATAAAACTTAGTTTCTGTCTTAGCCCATTTGGGCTGCTATAACAAAATGTCATACACTGGGCGTCTTTTAAACAACATAAATTTATTTTTTTAGTTTTTGTGGCTGGGAAGTTAAGCCAAATGCACCAGTGTCTGGTGAGGGGCTGCTTTCTCAGACTTGGTAACTTCTTTCTGTCTCTTCACACATAGGCAGGGACAATTGATCCCCTTGAGTTTCTTAAATGAAATCACTAATCTCATTCCTGAGGGCTCCACTCTTCTGGCCTCACTAATTTCATTCCTGAGGGCCTACCTCTCAATACCATTTCCTTGAGGGTTAGGATTTCAAAATGAATTTGGGGGAGACAAATACATTCAGATCAAAGCAATTTCCAATTTCTAACTATTCTGCCTGAGCTTTCTGAACAAATTCATTAAGCTGTGATACTTGTTCATAAACAAATATCTCACCCTAGAAGTGGTCTGCATAGGACAGGGCCTGCAGAAAATTGTGGTCCACTGACATGTGTAAACAGCTGCATCTGGAGTCCATTAGACTTTGGCATCAAGCCCTGGTCCAGAACTGCTAAATCAGAATCCTAAGTTGAAAAGAAGCCCAGGTAATCTTTGAGAAACACTGTGGTGGAGCAGGAAGGATCTTCAATTCCTGCTATTCACTCCTATATTTATATTAAGATTACAAAGGTTGGCTTGGCGCCTGTAACTCAGCAGCTAGGGCACCGGCCACATACACTGGAGCTGGAAATTTTGAATCCAGCCTGGGCCTGCCAAACAAAATGACAATTACAACTGAAAAATAGCTGGGTGTTGTGGCAGGCACCTGTAGTCCCAGCTACTTGGGAGGCTGAGGCAAGAGAATTGCTTAAGCCAAAGAGTTTGAGTTTGCTGTGAGCCGTGACACCATAGCACTCTACCCAGGGTGACAGCTTGGGACTCTGTCTCAAAAAAAAAAAAAAAAAAGATTACAAAGGTTTTTAGGTCATAAGGACTAGTTCTTAATTTTTTTTCAAATAAACTGTTGTTAAACTGTTTCTCCAGTTCATTAATGAACATTTTATACCTAAAGGCAAGATTTTATCATCACCCTCATTAAATATCATTTATTTCAACTCATTATGATATACTTTTTGAATTTTGAATCTACATTGTAGTGTAAAAGCTCTCATTATCCAGTTTGGTGGGAAAATATAAGAAATTAATCTAAAACTTTATAAATAAAGAGATATAAGAGATCAGTCCCTTTATACATACTTTCCTTTGTCTATGGACATATGAAGTCCAGTTAAGATGAATTTTAAGATAAGCCCCCTGGAGAAAGAGAAAAGTTATCATAATGTACATCATTTAACTGAAGATATTCATGCACATGGTGGTACTTGAGTGACTTTCTTTTTGTTTTGAAATAATGACTTGTTGACTCCTTGTCCTCACCAACTGATTGTATGATACACTTAGATAATGAAGTTCTAGAAAAAATAGGTTTGTGGCTTCTCCCCTAAAGCAATGATGGCTGGGGATTGTTACTGCCATGATGACTAGGCCCCCCAAATGACTAAGTTTCTAAACATAGTGACAGGGCACTTGAGAACCAAACATGATTCTTTTCTAAAAGTGTATCCGACTTCCAGTTTGTACAAGATGGCATAGCTCTGTTTCTTCTTGTTCATTTTCACTAATTATGGGTAACTCTAAACCCTAGAAATTATTTGAGGTGGACAATGAGTACTCTGAAAGGTTTTAGAAAGAAGAAAAACTGGCTTGGGACCCTAGACAGGAGGAACAGCACAGCAGCAGGATATTTTGTGGCTTCTGCTCATCAGAAAAAGGCCACCCAGACTTGATGTTTCTTGATCCCCAGCCCAGCAGAAGGCAGTGTAGGCAGGTTCAGCCCCTGCCTCCCAGATCAAAAGGAAGTCCCTCTCAAAGCATCTCTCTGAAATTGGTCTGACCCCACGGGCAAGAGGAATCGAGCTGGCAGTAAGTGCCTAGGAAGAGCTCCTCTCTCCTGCCAGGTGGCACCTACCCTCCCCTGCTGAAAAATAGAAAGGCTTGTGGGAAGAATTGGCAAAAGGAAGGCAGTTGTGACAAGTGGCCCAGTCAGGAAACTTCTTTAACCTCTGGGGCCTGCCCAGAGATGCTTGAGCAGAGCTAGGATGTACCTTTGGGAGGATTCTGTGACAGCAGGTGCCCAGATACAAAGCTCTCCATTTCCTCCTGCCTGAGACTCCTCTTATTCACTGGGAGCCACTGGGGTAGGCAGACAAAATCAGCAAGAAGACCCAGCCATAGGGGTTGTTTGGCTCAGAAAGCTTCTTTGTTCGTGGGACCACAGAGCTTCTTTACCCATGGAGAGACACTGGCAGTCTAGTCTAGGAAAACCCCTTTTACCTTCCTCAGGCTGGACCAGAGGGACCAGTGGTAGCCCAAAGGCACCCAAGAAAACCAAATAACAGTACAAAGGCTCTGAAAATTAAGCTGCCATTGGAATCATGACTTACAAAGTAGGTCAGGATCTATGTGATTAAGCTACACAGGGAAACTCTTACTAAAATAGGAGATTTAAATAGGACCCAATAGGTCATAATAAATTGGACAAAAAGTCCAAGGTACAATAAAAAAATCACCCAACATAACAGGAACTAAGATGACCACAATTTCAATGGGAAAAGACAATCCACTAATGCTAACACTAAGAGGAGTTGGGTGTGGGAATTATCTGATGTGTACTGTATCTGTCATAAGAATGCTTCAATAATAAATTACAAATTTTCTTCAAACAAATGAAAAACTAGAAAATTTCAGTAAAGAAGTAAATAAATTGAGATAAATTTAAAAAAAAAATTTTAAAGTAACCCATAGAAATTCAATAAAAGAGACATAAAGGAATGAAAACTTGAAGAAACAAACAGAAAACAATAAAGTGGAAGCCTTAAGTACATGTTGTCTAAATACACCAAACATGAGCTTGTCAGAGTGGATTAGAAATGCACATCTCAACTATATGCTGCCTGCAAGAAACTCATGTGAAATTCAGTGGTATAGATACAATAAAAATAAAATAATGGAAAAAATTATCATGCAAACAATAAAGAAGGCAGGACAGACTATTAATATCTAATAATTAAAGAACAAAGCTAAGAATATTGCTGAAGACAAAGAGGGACATTACATAATGGTAAAGTAATTAATTCACCAGGAAGACATACTGATCCTAAATGCTTACATACTCAGCAACAGCACCTCAAAATATACAAGGTAAGAACTTACAAACCTGAAAGGAGAAATAGACATATACAGAATTATACTTGGGGACTTCTCTATTCTTATCTTAGCAACTGATAGAACTATTAGAAAGAAAGTCAGCAAAGATATAGAATATCTGAACAACACAATCAAAAAAGAGGATCTAACTTGACTTATGTAGAACACTCCACCCAACCACAGAAAATAAAAAATACATATTCTTTTCAAGTGACCACAAGCATATGCCAAGGTGGACTATACATTGGACCATAAAAAATGGATATTAACAAATTTGAAATAATTTATATCACACAGGGTATGTTCTCTAACCATAATGAAATCAAACGAGAAAGTAGTAACAGGAAATGGGTAAATCTCTAAACACATAGAATTTGAACAATATGCTTCTAAACAATCCATGGGTCAAAGAGGAATTCTGAAGGAATTAAAACATATACTGAACTGAATGAAAATGAAAATAAAACATATTCAAATATGTGAGATACATCTGAAGTAGTGCCAAAAGAGAATTTTATAGCACTAAATGCTTACATTAAAAATAAGGAAAAGTCTTAGATCAATACTTTAAGATTCTACTTGAAGAAACCAGAAAATAAAGGAAAAAAATTCCCAGACAAGTAGAAAGAAGAAAATGATAAACACGGCACAATTAAAAAAAATTAAAACAGCAAAACTACAGAGAAAGTCAATGAATCAATGAAAACATTGCTCCTTAAAAAAAATCAATAAAATTGACAAACTTGCACCAAGACTGGCAAAAATAAAAAGAGAGAAAATATGAGTTATCCAAGATATAAAATTAATGTACACTAATCAGTAGCTTTCTTATATGATAACAGTCAAGCTGAGAACAGAATCAAAAATACCCTTCATTAGACCATCAAAGAAAATAAAGTATCTTGGAATATATTTAACAAAGGATGTGAAGGATCTCTATAGAGAGAACTACAAAATTTTGAAAAAGGAAACAGCAGAGGATGTTAATAAGTGGAAAAACATACCATGCTCCTGGTTTAGAATAATCAACATTATTAAAATGTCTATACTACCCAAAGGGTTCTACAGGTTCAATGTAATTCTCATTAAATTGCCAATGTTATATTTTGCAGATCTGGAAAGAATAGTTCTGTATTTTTCTGCCTTTTTTTTTTTTTTTTTGAGACAGCATCTTACTCTGTGGCTTAGACTAGAGTGGCGTGGTGTCAGCCTAGATCACAGCAACCTCAAACTCTTGGACTCAATAGTAGCTGGGACTATAGGCGTCTCAGCCTCCTGAGTAGCTGGGACAACAGGTGCAATGCCCTGGGAAAGATGGGGTCTCACTCTCGCTCATGCTGGTCTTGAGCTCCTGAGCTCAAGCAATCCACTTGCCTTGCCCTCCCAGAGTGCTAGGATTATAGGCGTGAGCCACTGTGCCTGGCCCTAGTCCTATAATTTGTATGGAATCAGAAAACAAAAAAACAAAAACCCCAAATAACCACAACACTTATACAAAATAAGCACAAATGAGGAGGTATCATTTTATGATGGACTTTGGACTCTACTATAAGTCTATAGTGATCAAAACAGCAAGACATAGTATGGCATAAAAATAGAGACATAGACTATGGAACAGAATGGAGAACCTAGAGAAGAAACCAGCTTCCTATTGCCATCAGTTCTTTGACAAAGCAAAAAAAAGAAGCACACCTTGAAGAAAACAATCCCTATTCAACAAATGGTGCTGGGAAAACTGGCAAGCCACATGTGAAAAACTGAAACTAGATCTGTACCTCTCACCACATGGAAAAAAATTAACTCACAATCGATAAAAGTTTTAAATCGAAGACATGCAACTATAAAAACCCTAGGGAAAAACTCTTAATCTCATTGGCAATAACAGCAACAGAAAAAATAAATTAATGGGACCTGATCAAGTTAAAAAGTTTCTGCACAGTGAAGGACACAATCAACAAAGAAAAATGACAACTTGCAGAATGGGAGAAGATATTTGCATGCTGCCCATCTGACAAAGCGCTGATAACCAGAATCTATAAGGAAGTCAAGCAAATCAACAAGAAAAAAAAATCAAACAACCGCATTAAAAAGTGGTCAAGAGGCTCCGTGCCTGTGGCTCAATTGGCTAGGGTGCCAGCCACGTACACCTAAGGTAGCGGGTTCGAATCCCCAGCCCGGGCCCGCCAAACAACAATGATGGCTGCAACCAAAAAATGGCTGGGCGTTGTGGCAGGTGCCTGTGGTCCCAGCTACTTGGGAGGCAGAGGCAGGAGACTCGCTTGAGCCCAGGAGTTGGAAGTTGCTGTGAGTTGCAATGCCATGGCACTCTACCCAGGGGGATAGCTTGAGGCTCCGTCTCAAAAAAAAAAAAAAGATTGTTAAACGTGAGTTATAAATATTCGAAAGATCCTGAGAGTGCATTTCTGAGAATTACACATTGTAGTAGTTTGGAAGGTAATTTCTTTGAACTTTTTGTGTGTTTATTTCTTTATTTTTTTGGAGACAGGCTGTTGGCTATTGTTGGTTAGTGATGTCTCTCAATAAATGTCAATTAAGTCATTTTTGATAGTAGTGATAATAGTGTTTAAATCTTTACTGATTTTTCTGTCTGCTGTTAAATGGGTGTGTTGGAATCTCCATTTATCATTGTGAACTGGTGCAGTCTCTGTTTAGTTCTACCACCTGCCTCGGCCTCCCAGGGTGCTGGGATTACAGGCGTGAGCCATCATGCCTGGGCTTATATTTCTAATTCTCATTGTCTATATGATTCTTTTCCAAATGTGGTTTCTCATTTTCTCCAGTCTATTTTTTGCTTATTTTTCTTTGTTTTGTGTATTTTGGCTTTAAAAAGCATTTTATGGCTTGGCACCTGTGGCTCAATTGGCTAAGGCGCCAGCCATGTACACCTAAGGTAGCGGGTTCGAATCCCCAGCCCGGGCCCGCCAAACAACAATGATGGCTGCAACCAAAAAATGGCCGGGCGTTGTGGCGGGCGCCTGTGGTCCCAGCTACTTGGGAGGCGGAGGCAGGAGACTCGCTTGAGCCCAGGAGGTGGAGGTTGCTATGAGCTGTGATGCCATGG
>CAUYQV010010176.1:0-15595 GCA_963574575.1 Galagoides demidoff
GGGTCTTTTCCTGGTTTGGCGATCAAGGTAATGTTTGCTTCGTAGAATGTGTTGGGTAGTATTCCATCTTTTTCTTTACTTTGGAAAACGTTGAGTAGTATAGGTACTAGTTCCTCTTTAAAGGTTTGGTAGAATTCTGACATGAAGCCTTCTGGTCCTGGGCTTTTCTTTTTAGGGAGATTTTGTATAGTTGATGATATTTCAGAAATTGATATAAGTCTGTTCAACATTTCCACTGCATCCTGGCTAAGTCTTGAGAGATGATGTGCTTCCAAGTATTGGTCAATTTCCTTCAGATTGTCATATTTCTGGGAATAAAGTTTCTTGTAATATTCATTAAGGATTTTTGGATTTCTAAGGGGTCTGTTGTCATTTCATCTTTACCATTTCTGATTGATGAGATTAGAGATTTTACTCTTTTTTTTCTTGATTAAGCTGGCCAGAGGTTTATCTATTTTATTGACCTTTTCAAAAAACCAACTTTTTGATCTGTTCTATAATCCTTTTGTTTTCAATTTCATTCAATTCTGCTCTAATTTTGGTTATTTCTTTTCTTCTGCTGGATTTGTGATTGGAATGTTCTTCCTTTTCCAGCTGCTTGAGATGTCCCAGTAAGTTGTTAACTTCTTCTCTTTCTATTCTCTTGAGGAAGGCTTGCAATGCTATAAATTTCCCTCTTAGGACTGCCTTTGCGGTATCCCAGAGGTTCTGATAACTCATATCTTTATTATCATTTTGTTCTAAAAATTTGTTAATTTCCTTCTTGATCTCATCTTTGACCCATCTATCATTCAGTATAAGGTTATTTAGCTTCCATGTTTTTGTACGAGTCTGCAGATTCCTGTTGTTGCTGAGTTCAACTTTTATTCCATGATGGTCTGAGAAGATGCATGGAATTATTTCTATTCTTTTAAATTTGCTGAGGTTAGACTTGTTACCTAAGATGTGATTGATTCTGTGTTCTTATAAGAAAAATATATATTCAGTTTTGTTAGGATGAAATGTTCTGTAGATGTCTGTTAGGTCCAAAAGTTGAATAGTTAAATTTAAATCTAAGATTTCTTTGCTCAGCTTCTTATTGGAGGATCTATCCAACACTGCCAAAGGAGTGTTAATATCTCTGACTATGATGGAGCTGGGAGAGATCAAGTTGCTCATGCCAGTTAGAGTATCTCTTATAAATTGAGGTGCATTCTGGTTGGGTGCATAGATATTGATAATTGAGATCTCATTATATTGAATATTACCCTTAATAAATATAAAATGGCCATCTTTATCCTTGCTTACTTTTGTTGGTTTAAACCCTATTGTATCTGCGAATAAAATTGCCACACCTGCTTTTTTCTGCCTTCTATTTGCCTAGAATATAGATGACCATCCCTTCACCCTGAGTCTATATTTATCTTTTAAAGTAAGATGTGATTCTTGAATACAGCAGATGTCCGGTCTGAGTTTCTGTATCCAATCAGCCAATCTGTGCCTCTTTAGAGAACAATTTAAGCCATTCACATTGATTGAAATTTTTGATAAGCTGGGTAAAATTTTGGGCATCGAGTTGCTCAAAAGTCCAGTAGACATTTTTAATCCTTTCACCACTGTGGAAGTTGGAATGCGGAAGTTTCTGAGTTGAGTTTACTTTAGTGGTGGAGGATTGTACTGATCATTATGGAGGATAGGTTTGAGAATTTCCCGTAGAGCTGGTTTAGTTATGGCAAATTTCTTCCACATGTGAATGTTGTTAAAGTATTTAATTTCTCCATCATAGATGAAACTCAGTTTAGCTGGATACAGGATTCTGGGTTGAAAGTTATTTTGTTTTAGTAGATTAAAAGTCACTGACCATCCTCTTCTAGCCTGAAAGGTTTTAGCAGAGAGTTCTGCAGTCATCCTAATACTCTTCCCTTTGTAGGTTATAATTTTCTTACGTGTAACTGCTTTCAGAATTTTTCATATTATCTTTAGTAGAGATAATTATGATGTGTCTGGGGGATGTCTTGTTCACGTTGACCTGTGCTGGGGTTCTGAAACTATCTTCTGTATGAATTTCAGAATCTCTTGGCATGTCTAGAAAGTTCTCTTTCATAATTTCATAAAGAAGAGCCTCTGTGTTTTGTGAAGCAACTTCGTCACCTTCAGGGATTCCTATAAGGTGAATATTAGTTGTCTTTGAATTATCCCAGAGCTGTCTGAGAGAAAGATCCATTTTTGCTCTCCATTTCTTTTCATCTTTGAGTGCTTGGGCTCCTTCAAAAGCTTTGTCTTCAATGTCAGTGATCCTTTCTTCTGCCTGTTCCATGATGTTACCAAGGGATTCTATCATATTCTTCAGATCTTTGAGGGCTGCGAACTCTTGCCTCAATGTTTAAAAATCTTTGCTCATTTTATCTTTGAAATTGTTGAATTCTTGAGACATATTTTGAATAATTTCTTGAAATTCTAATTCCTTCCTTTCTTCCATTGTGTTAATCTTATTTGCTATCCAAATTCTGAACTCAATTTCTGACATCTCAGCTGTCTGTATATGTATGGAGTCTTCAATTGCATCTGCCCCATTTTTCCTTGGGGGAGTTGATCTACTCTGGTTATTCAAGTTGCCAGAGTTTTTCTGCTGTTTCTGCCCCATGCTGAATTTATACTGTTTGGAGTTTGTATCAGAACCATTCAGTCAGTGGCTGCCACTGGAGAAGGTGCCGGCTTCCTCTGGTTGCCCAGAGAGGCAGAGTGTGTCTGTTCTGTAGAGCCTTAGGGGTGTGAGCTTTATTGTTCTCAGTGTTGCCACTGATGCACTACACCTCAAGGTACCACCATTCTAGTGTGGTTCCCTCTCTACTAACTGTTCTCTCGTAATTCTCAAGCTGCCATCCAGGAATGCTGGGAGCGCGGCTCTAGCAGGCAGTTCTGGGCCCACCCAGCATGGGTGCTTGGGGTGGGTAACTCTGCCACAGCCTGTGGGGTGCATGCAGGACTAGCAAGCAGTTCTGGGCCTATCAGGATTGGGTGCCGGTACTGGGGAACTTGGCGGTAGCCTGCAGGTCTAGAAAGCAGTTCTGTGCCTGCCTGACCCAGGTGCCAGGAGTGGGAACCTCGCAGGCCACCCGTGAGGCACCCACTGGTCTATCAGGCAGTTCTGTGCCCACCCCACCTGGGTGTCAGGAGCAGGGAACTCAGCAGTCACCTGTGGGTCTAACAGGTAGTTCTGGGCCCGCCTGACCTGGGTGCCAGGAGTGGGGAACTCAGGGTCTGCCCATGGGTCTAGCAAGCAGTTCTGGACCTGCCCAACTCAGGTGCTGGTAGCAGGAAACTTGGTGGCCACCCACAGCGCGCAGTCTAGCAAGCAGTTCTGGGCCTGCCTGGCCTGGGTGTTGGGAGCCGGGAACTCCATGATGCCCGCGGTAACTGCACGACTCTTGCAGGTCTCAGGCCATGGGAGTGGGGATCACTGGTCCCTGGAGAATGCACATGGTTCTAACAGCTCTCTGGCAGCAGGGCCAGGACTGGGTGCTTGGCCCCACAGGTGTGGGAGACGGTGCTCTTGGGTCCCCGCCTCACTGTCTCTATAGGCAAGGGGGGAAGGGTGGACTAGAAGTTCAAATGGCAGTGAAAAATGTTTTTTCAGTTTTTCTGCCTGGTGAGAGAGTGTTCAAGATCTCAGCAGGGTCCCTCTAGGGGAGTAGACCTCCTTCCTGTAGCTCTCACACATGAGGTGAGATAATTATGTCTTCAGTTCACCATCTGCCTGTAGAAAACTTATAGGAGCAGATGAAGAGGAAACAAAAAGAAAAACACAACTTTCTTGGGGGAGAGGATGGAGACTTTTCTTTTGGGGTGTATTATGTACCTGGAGATTGCTTTCTTGGAGTCTCAACTTGCCTCAGCAGAGGTATCCTGCAGTTATCACTCTTTTCTCTCATCTGAGCTCCCAATCATCAACATTATTGGGTATTTTCTGGACATTATCCTTTTCTCTGAGTGGGAGCTTCGGTTGGAAGCTGGCACCTGTCAGCTATCTTGCCCCTCTCCCTTAATTTTCTTTAAAATGTTTTTAATTGGCTCCCCTATGTTGTTTTTTTATTCTGGCGTATAAATTTTCTTTTTGTTTATAATTCTTATATAATACTTTTAGTGTGTATCTATCCTGGTTTTATTTCTGAAAAAATCATGATAAATAGTCCTCCAAAACCTAGAGATATTTCAACAAGTGATGACAGCTACGGATCAATGACTTTGATAGGGCTAATAGGAGATGAGCCTTCCTATTGACAAAGGATTTATTGACACCCAGATTTTGATTATCATTGCTTTCAAAAAGAAAGATTCTTGATCAAAAAGGATAAATGAAAAAAACTAAACAACTTTTATCTGAAGGATGTAAGTTTGTTTATTTATTTATTTATTTACTTATTTATATAAGGAGTAAAGTACAGTTTTGTTACATAGATTTTCATTGCAGCATAATAGATTCTGGACTTTTAGGGTAACCATCATCTGAAAAATATCCATTGTACCCATTAAGTAAATTTTTGTCCCTCAATACTCTTCTACTCTGCCACCCTCCCAATTCTCCAATCTTTATTATTTCACACTCTATGTCCATTTCTGCCCATTATTGAGCTTCCACTTTTAAGTGAGAGCATGTAGTATTTGACATTCTGTTTTTGAGTTGTTTCACTTAAGGTAATACCCTCCAGTTGCTATAAAAGACTTGATTTTATTTTTGCACACACACTCCCACACATTTTCTTTATCTACTGATAGACGCTTAAGTTGTTTCCAAATCTTTGCTATGGTGAATAGTACTGTAATAGACACATAAGTGTAGGTATCTTTTTGATATAATGATTTCTCTTTTACATTGATACCAAGTAGCAGGATTGCTAGATCATATGGTAGTTCTATTTTTAGATGTTTTCTAGAGAGGGGTTGTACTAATTTACATACCCACCAACTGTATATACATGTTATTTTTTCTCTGCATCCTTGACAACATCTTTTATTGTTTGACTTTATAATAATAGTTATTCTGATGGGCATAAGGTGATATTTCATTGTGGTTTTCATTTCTCTGATGATTAGTGAAGTTGAACATTTTGTATATATGTTTTTTGGCTACTGTATGAAATAGACTTTTGAACACAGCCTATTTATGTCCTTTTCAAATTTTTTAATAGGGTTACTTTTTTCTTATTGTTGTTGAAATGTTTGAGTTCCTTATAAATTCCTATGTCAATCCCTCAACTGATGTATAGTTTTCAAGTAATTTCTCCCATTCTGTGTTGTCTGTTCCTTCTGTTAATTATTTCTTTTGCAATATAAATCTTTTTAGTTAAATTAAGCCCTATTTACCTATGTTTTTTTTTGCCTAGACAAATATCCAGAAGAGTTTTCCCTAGATTTTCTTCAGTATTCTTAGGTCATATATTTAAGTTTTTAATACATCTCAAATTTGTTTTTATATGTGGTGAGAGATAGGTTTCAGTTTTATTCTTTTGCATATGACTAACCAATTTTCCCAACAAGATATATTGAAAAAGGTGTTTTTCCCTTTTTTTGTAAAATTTTTCACAAATTAGTTGGCTGTAGATGTGTTGTTTATTTCTGGGTAATCTACTCTGTTCCATTGATTTGTATGTCAACTTTAAGATAGAATCATGCTGATTTGGCTACGTTAGCCTTGTATTATATAAACTGAGGTCAGGTAATGTGATGCATGCAGATGAGTTCTTTTTCATTACAATTTCTTTGGTTATTTGGTGTCTTTTTTTAATTCTCTATAAATTTTAGGATTTTTTAAAAAACATCCTAAAGATGTTGATATTTTGATAGGGATTTCGTTGAACTTGTAGATTGCTTTGGACAAAATGGTCATTTTAACAAAATTAATTCGTTTGATCCTTGAGCATGGGATGTTTGTGTCATCTACAATTCTTTCATCAGTGCTTTGAAATTTTCCTTGTAGGCATCTTTCACCACATTGGTTAAATAGATTCCTTGGTAGTTTATTATCTTTTTCTCTAGCTATTATAAATGGATTGCTTTCTTGATTTGGTTTTCAGGTTAATAGTTATTAATGTAAAGAAAGGCTATGGACTTTTGTGTGTTGATTTGTATCTTGAAACTTTTCTGAATTCATTTATCAAACCCAAGTGCTTTTGAGGAATCTTTAGGGTTTTCTGAGTATCGAATGAGTAAACAGAGATAATTTGACTACTTTTCCAATTTGGGTGGATTTTATATCTTTCTCTTGCTTGATTGCTCTCACTAGGACTTCCAGGGCTATGTTGAATAAGAGTGGTGAAAGTGGGCATCCTTGCCTTATTCCATTTCTTAGTGGGATTGCTTACAACTTTTCTCTGGTCAGTGTGATGTTGGCTCTGAGTGTGTTATAATTGGCTTTTATTATTTTGAGGTATGAATGTTCCTTCTATGTCTAGTTTGTTGAGGTTTTTATCATAAAGGGATGCTGAATTTTTTTTTTTTTTTGGACAGGGCTGGGTTTTTGGACAGGGCTGGGTTTGAACCCACCACCTCCAGTATATAGGGCTGGTGCCCTACTCCTTTGAGCCACAGGCACCGCCTGGGGGATGCTGAATCTTATTAAATGTTTTATCTATATGTACTGAGATTTATTTACATGATGAATCACATTTGTAGATTTGTGTATGCTAAACTATCCTTGCATTCATGAAATAAAATACACTTACTCTTTTTTATGTTGTGTTTGGATTTGGTTTACTAGTGTTTTCTTGACTTCTTTACCTCTATGCTTATCAGACATATTGACTCATTAGCTTTTCTTTTTCTTTTCTTTTCTTTCTTTCTTTCTTTTTTTTTTTTTTTTTTTGGTAGTGTCTTCTTTTGGCTTTGATATCAAGGTGATACTGGTTTTGTAGAGTGAGTTAGGAAAAATTCTCTTCTCCTTGATTTTTTGGAATAGTTTGGTACCAGTTCTTCTTTGTAGATTTGGTAGAATTCTGTTTTCAATTCATGTGCTCCTGGGATTTTTGTTGTTGTTGTTGTTGTTGGGGGAATATAGTTATTGATTCAGTCTCGCTACTTATTATTAACCTGTTTAGGATTTTTATTTTCTCCTGTTTTTCTCAACCTCTTTGAGGGTGTATATTTCCAGGAATTTATCTCTTTCCTCTAGCTTTTCTAGTTTATGGGTATATAGTTGCTTAAAGTCTCTGATGATCATTTGTATTTCTGTGATCTCCATTGTAATGTCACTTTTTTCATTTCTGATTATGCTTATCAGATCTTCTCTTGGTTAGCCTAGAGCTCACCTATCAATTTTGTTTATCTTTTCAAAAGGCCAAATTTTCTTTTCATTGATATTGGGTTTTTTGATTAAAATTCACTTAGTTCTCCAATTTTTATGTTTTTCTGCTAGCTTTGGATTTGGTTTGTTCTTGCTTTTTCAGCTCCTTGAGGAAAGCATTGGATTTGTTCATTGGTGATCTAATTCTTTTTCTGTGATGTAGGTATTTAGCATTATAAACCTTCCTCTGACTACTGCTTTTTCTGAAGCCAAGAGGTTTTAGTATGTTGTGTTATACTTTCATTCTTTTGAAAAGACATTTTAGTTTTCATCTAATTTTGCTATTGATCCATAGATTATCCAGGAACATCTTGTTTTATTTCCATGTATTTGTATAGTTTTACGAGATCCTCTTGGTATTGATTTCTAGTAGGATTCTGCTAGAGTCTGAGAAGATATTTGATATGATTTTAAATTTTCAAGATTTAATAAGACTTGTTTATTACCTAACATATAGTCCATTTTGGAGGATGTTTCATATGCTGATGAGAAGAATGTGTATTCTTTGCTTTGGGGACAGAACATTTTGTGAGGTTTAATTGGTCTGAAGTTCAATTTAAGTGTAGCGTTCATTATTGATTTTCTGTCTCAGTGAGCTGTTTGGTGCTGGGTGGGAGTAGGGCATTGAAATCCCCCACTATTTTTGTTTCAATGTCTATCTCTTCCTTTAGGTCTAGTATTTTCTTTTTTATAAATCGGGGTGCTTCAATGTTGGGTGCAGGACTTTTTTAAAAGGCGCCACTTTGATTTATGTTGAGTAGAATTGGTAGGGTTTATTCTTTGGTGTGTGCAGTGGCACAGACTCTATTATTTCCTTAGTTATAAATAGCCCTGGTGTGGTGGCTTTATGACAATCCAGTTGTAGTAGTGATCTACCAGGCAGATGAGAGTCTTCAAGGTCTTCTGAATAGCCAGAGTGGCATGGGCAGTAGTGATAGCAGAGGTGGTGTAAAGCTTGTTTCTTTTTTGAGTGCAGTGCACTTGTGCCAATGGATATTGCCATGGGCTGTGCAGGAATACCTCCAGGTCAGTAGGTGGCACTTGCTGGTGAGAGGCAGCTACAGTAGTGGCACTGGTGAGTGTGTGTCCTCTTCGATTTCTTTCTTCAGTGTTTTATCGTTTTTATTATAGAGATCTTTCACATCTTTGGTTAATATTATTTCCAGGTATTTTATAAATTTATTTTCTTTTTGCAGCTATTATAAATGGGATTACTTTCTTGGCTTCTTTCTCAAATTGTTTACTGTTGGCATGTAAAAATGCTACTGATTTTTGTATGTTGTTTTTGCCTTGAACTCTTGAGCTCAAGCAGTCTACCTTCCTTGGCCTCCCAGAGTGCTAGGATTACAGGTGTGAGTCACTGTACGTGGCCTGTATGTTAGTTGTGTATCCTGCAACTTTACTGAACTTATCAGTTCTAATAGTTTTGTTTGTTTGTTTCTTTGTTTGTTTTGTGTGTGTGTATAGTCTTTAGGTTTCTCTAGATATGAGATTGTATCATCTGCAAACAAGGATAATTTGACTTCTTCCTTCCCAGTTTGGATGCCCTTTATTTCTTTCCCTTGTCTGATTGTTCTATCCAGCTGGAACTTCTAGTACTACACTGAATAATAGTGAGTGGTGAAAATGAGAAACTTTGTTTTGTTCTACATCTTAGAAGAAAGGTATTCAGTGTTTTCCCCATACAGTTTTATACTTTCTATGGGCCTGTCATGCATAGCTTTTATTGTGTTAAGGTACATTTCTTCTATACCTAATTTTTTTGAGAGTTTTTTTATCATGAAGGGATGCTGAATTTTATCAAATGATTTTCCAGCATCAATTGAAATCATTACATGGTTTTTGCCCTTTGTTCTGTTGATTTTTGTTGTTGGTGGTGGTGATGATATTGTCATGTCTTTGGCTTTATATCAGAGTTATACTTCATATAGGCCTTATCTTTTGGGGAGTATTACATTTAGGAGTATTCCCTCCTCTTTAATTTTTTTGAATGATTTAAGTAGGATTGGTATTAGTTCTTTGAATGCTTGATAGAATTCAGCCCTGAAGTCAACAGTATTCTGGGCTTTTCTTTGATGGGAGGTTTTTTATTACTATTTTTATCTCATTACTTGTTATTGCTTTATTCAGGTTTTGGAGTGCTTCCTGGTTCAATCTTGGTAGGTTGTATATGTCTTGGAATTTATCCATTCGTTCTAGGTTTTCCAGTGTATTGGCATATAGTTACTCTCTTGTTTTCTTAAAGGTAGTTTGGCTAAAGGTGTGTGAATATTGTCTGTCTTTCCATAAAAACAACTTTTCGTTTCATTTGTCTTTTATAAATTTTTGTTTCAATTTCATTTATTTCTGCTATGATTTTTATTATTTTTTTTATTCACTAATTTTGAGTTTGTTTAGCTCTTGTTTTTCTAATTATTTGAGCTACATTGTTGTTTATTTGAAGTTTTCTGCTTTTTTATGTAGGCATTTATTGCTATAAGTGCAATAATTCCTCTCATTACTGCTTTTTCTATATCCCCTAGGTTTTGATATGTTATGATTTTATTTTAATTTGTTTCAAGAATTTTTAAAATTTTCTTCTTAATTTCTTCACCAATTTATTGGTCATTCAGCAATATATTGTTTATTTTCCATATGTTCTGTGTTTGTTTAGTTTCCTGTATTTCTCTTATTATTGATTTCTAGATTTATTCAATTGGAGTCAGATAAAATAATTGATATAATTTCAATTTTTTTGAATTTTTTAAGATGTGTTTTGTGGCCTAACATATTATGCTTTATCCTTGAGAATGATTCATGAGCTAAGGAGAACATGTATTCTGTAGCTGTTGGATAAAATGTTCTATAAAGATCTATTAGGTTGATTTGGTCTATAGTACAGATTAAGTTCAATGTTTCTTTCTTAATTTTCTGTCTAGATGATCTGTCTAATCCAGAAAGTGGAGTGTTGAGTTTCCTAGTAATATTTTATTGTTGTCTATTTCTCTCTTTTGTCTCTGATAATATTTGTTTTATATATGTGGGTGCTCCAGTGTTTGGGAGCATATGTATTTAGAATTGTTACATCTTCCTGTTGACTTAACCTCTTCATCATTATATAGTAACCTTGTTTGTTTCTTTTCACATTTTTGGTCTTGATATCTATTTTATCTGATAGAAATATAGATATTCCTGATCTTTTTTGTTTTCTTTTGCATGGAATATCTTTTTCCATGCCTTCATTTTCAATCTATGTGAGTCTTTATAGGTGAAGTGTGTTTCTTGTGGACAACATAATTTTTTATTTAAATACATTCAGCCAGTCTATATATTTATCAGAGAGTTTAATCCATTCACATTCAATGTTCTTACTCATAGGTAAGACTGCCATGTTGTGATTTGATTTTAGATTTTTTTGTGGTCCTCTCTTCCTTTGTTAAAAGTGATTTTCTTTGGTAGTGTGTTTTAATTTGTCTTAATTTTTTGTTTATCTGTGGTAGTTCTTTTTTTTATTTGAGATTACCATGAGACTTATAAAAATATTTTATAACCAATGATTTTAAACCTATGATAATTCTCCTTACAAACAAATAAGTAAGGAGAATCTAATAGAATATAATTCCATCTAACTCCATCTTCCTCCACTTTTTAACATTTTGTTATTTCCATCTATATCTTTTTATGTTATCTATCACTCATAAAGTTGCTTAGTTATTTTTAATAAATTTGTGTTTTAGATACATATATACATACATATATATATATATATATGCTCAAGGTATAAGTGGTTTATGCATTATAATTACAGCAATAAGAGTATTGTGTATTTGTATACTTACTGATACCTGTGAGTTGTATAGCTCCAGATGGTTTCTTATTCATTAATTTCCTTTTCTTTCATAATGAAGAACTCCTTTTAGCATATCTTGTAGGAAAGGTCTGATGTTGATGAAATGCCTCAGCTTTTGCTTGTCTAGGAAAGTCTTGATTTCTCTCTTACGTTTGAAGGATGTGTTTTCAGAGTATAGCATTCTAGTTCTCCCCCCCCCCTTCAGCACTTCGAATATGTCATGCTAGTCTTTTGTGAACTGTAAAGTTTTCACTGAGAAGTCTACTCCCAGACATATTGGAGTTCCTTTACATGTTTTTTTGTTTGTTTGTTTGTTTTTTACTTTCCTTAGGACCTTTTCTTTATCGGTGACCTTTGGGATCTTGATTACTAAATGCCTTGAGGTAATATTATTTGAGCTAAATATACTTGATGTTTTATGATCTTATTGTAATTGAATATTGATATCTTTTTATAGGTTTGGAAATTTTTCTGTTATTATTTCTTTAAATAAACTTTCAATCCAATCTTTCTCTATTTCTTCTTTAAAGCTAATAACTCTTAGAATTTCCCTTTTGAGGGTATTTTCTAAATCTCATAGGTGTGCTTCATTCTTTTTTATTTTTTGTCCTTTTTCTGACTTTGAATTTTCAAATAGCCTATCTTCAAGCTCACTAATTCTTTATTTTGTTTGTTTAGTTCTGCTGTTGAGAGACTCTGATCCAATTTTTAGCCTGTCAACTGAATTTTCCAACACCACAATTTCTGTTTTTTTATTATTTAAAACTCTTTTAAAAATTTCTCTGATAGATATCTGGATTCCTTCTCTGTGTTGTCTTGAAGTTTACTGAATGTCTTTAGGACAGCTATTTTTAGTTTTTGTCTGAAAGGTCATCTAACTCCATCACTCCAGTATGGGTCCCTGGTATCTTATTTAGTTCCGTTAGTGAAGTCATTTTTTCCTTTCAATTATTGATGCTTGTAAATGTTCATCAATGTCCGAACATCGAAAAGTTGGGTATCTAATTTAGTTTTCACAGACTGGGGTTGTCTATACCTATCCTTCTTAAGAAAGTTTTCCAAGTATTCCAAGAGAATTTAGTGTTCTGACCTAAGTCTTTGGTCACTGCATCAGATCAGCACTGAGAGTGCTCCAAGCTCAGTAATGCTGTGCTTCTTACAGACTCCTGGTGGTACTACCTTGGTAGACTTGGATAAGATAAGGGAGAATTCCCTTGATTACTAGACAATGTGTCTTACTGTTTGTCTTCACTCTCTGTGCTGGGCTGCTAGAGTTAGGTGAGGAGTGATGTGGGAAATCCCTTGTGGCCAGCATAGCTGGACTGTGCCATATTACCTCTGAAGCTGGGCCAGTCTTGCTCAAAGCACATGGCTATTGTTGCCTGGTTACCTCTGTTGCTTATTCAAATCTTTAGGGCTCTTTAGTTAGGTGGTAAATACTTCAGGACTGGGATCTTCCCTTCAGTGTAATGTATTTCCTTCTGGTGCAGGTTGGGTCTAGAAATGCTGTCCAGGAACTAAGGCCTGGAATCAGGACCTTCAAGAATCTTCTTGGCATTTTCTTTTACTGTGGTTGAGTTGGTAGCCAAAGTACAAAACATTTTCTAAACTCTTCCCTTTCCTTTCCCCAAGTGAAAGAAGATTTTCCCTGAGTTTTGCTACCTGGAACTGGATGAGCAATAACATAGGCACTGGCTTGACCACTGCTTCTGGTCTCCCCCTGAGTGTGCACATCTCAAGACTATTGGCTTGAGGTCAGCACAGCCACAGGAATTACTCAAGAACTGCAGCCTTTGTGGCATGTTTACTTTGTGAAGTTATGGGCCAAGGATGTTTTAATCAGCTACCAGTGGGTCTAACTGAAAATTGGGTTTTGAAGACGAGAATTTCTCTCTGATCAGGCTGGTCTAAATGCTCCCTCCATGGATGCTGGCAGAATTCTGCCCTCTGATGTGTTTCCCTGTGACAGGGTGGCCCTCATGCCAATGCAGAGTTCCACAGCCACTTCTCTCTCTCTTACCCCTGAGCACACAGATTCTGTCTTCATTAAGTGTGCTGCTGCTGCATTGCTGGGGTATGGGGAAAGGGTGACATAGGCAATGCAAGATTATCTTTTATACTCTCTTCAATGCTTCTTTACTTGTTATAATGTTAAAACTAGGTACTGAAGTTGCTTACCTGATTTTTGGTTCTTCTGAAGGTACTAACTTGCATAGGTAGTTGTTAAATTTGGTGTTTGTGAGGATCAATGGTTTCTGGAGGTTTCTATTGGACTACTTTGATTTGACCCATCTCTGAATATAAATTCTTATTAAATAACCCAAGAACTGACTCTTCTTTCTCTTTAAAAATTCACTTATAACTATTTCAACTCAAAGTGTATATTCAGGACAACCCAAATCTATACTCTCTCTTTTTAAATTAGGTCATAACTGTGTACATTACTGCATTTATGGGGTACAATGTACTGATTTTATATACAATTTGAAATGCTTACATCACACTGGTTAACATAGCCTTCACCTCACTTATTTAATTGTAATGTTAAGACATGTATACTCTACTATTAATATACATTGGATATTTTTTCTTCCATTATTGAGATACTTTACTAAGAAGAATATGATCCAGCTTCATCCATGTAAACATAAAAGAGGTAAAGTCTCCATCTTTGTTATGGCTACATAATATTCCATTGTATACATATACCACAATTTGCTAATCCATTCATGGCTTGATGGGCACTTGGGCTGCTTCCATTACTTGGCAATTATGAATTGGGCTACAAAAAACATTCTTGTGCAAATGTCTTTGTCATAAAATGGTTTTTGGTCATCTGCATATATACCTCATAGAGGAATTGCAGGATTGAACAGCAGGTCTACTTGTGGTTCCCTAAGTGTTCTCCAAAATTCTTTCCAGGAGGGACATATTAGTTTGCATTCCCACCACAGTGCAGAAGTGTTCCCTTTTCTCCGCATCCACACCAACATCTATAGTTTTGGGATTTTTTTTATGTGGGCTAATTTTATTGGAGTTAGATAATATCTTAAAGTGGTTTTGATTTGCATTTCTCTGATGATTAAAGATGATGAGCATGTTTTCATGTGTCTATAGGCCATGTGCCTGTCTTCTTGAGAGAAGCTTCTGTTCAAGTCTCTCGCCCACACTGAAATGGAGAGCAGAATTAAAAGAAATTGAAAACAAAAGAATCATTCAGAAGAGCAACAAATCCAAAAGTTGGTTTTTTGGAAAATATTAACAAAATTGATAAATCTTTGGCTAACCTAACCAGAAGCAGAAAAGTAAAATTCCTAATATCCTCAATCAGAAAGGATAAAGAAGATACCTTGGAAATTTAAAAAAATCCTTAATGATTACTACAAAAAACTCTATTCTCAGAAATATGAAAATCTGGAGGAAATAGACCAATACCTGGAAGCACACCACATTCCTAGATTAAGCCAGAAAGAATTAGAAATGTTGAATAGACCAATATCAAGCACTGAAATAGTATCAACTATACGAAATCTCCCCAAAAAGAAAAGCCTGGGTCCAGATGGCTTCCCATCAGAATTCTACCAAAGCTTTAAAGAGAAACTGGTACCTATATTACATAACCTTTTCCAAAACATAAAAAAAGAAGGAATACTTCCCAACACATTCTACAAAGCAAATATCACCCTGATCCTCAAACCAAGAAAATATCCAACAAAGAAAGAAAATTATAGATCAATATCATTAATGAACACTGATACAAAAATATTCAATAAGATTTTAGCAAGCAGAATTCAACAGCACATCAAAAAAATTATGCACCATGACCAAGTTGGTTTTATCCCAGGGTTACAAAGTTGGTTCAACATCTGTAAATCTATAAATATAGTACATCATATAAACAAAATAAAAAACAAAGACCATATGATTCTCTCAATTGCTGCAGAAAAAGCTTTTGATAATATCCAGCATCCTTTCATGATCAGAACACACAAATCTATACTCTCAAGTTACAATCTCTAAGCTTGACTCAAGTAAACTCTTTATATTAATTTTGCCTTAGCTTCTTCTTTTTATGTCAAGTGTATTAGACATAGTTTCTTAAAATGTTTATGAAATTGCTCTAATATCTGGAGATCCCTGGAGATCTTCCTCTATTAAATGTTCTTTCTACTGGTTACTGGTTTTTGTTCATATATATATATATATATTTTTTTTCAGGCAGAGCCTCAAGCTGTCACCCTGGGTAGAGTGCTATGGCATTACAGCTCACAGCAACATCCAACTCCTGGGTTCAAGCAATTCTTCTGCTTCTGCCTCCCAAGTAGGTGGGACTACAGGCACCTGCCACAATACCCAGCTATGTTTTGGTGGCAGCCATCATTGATGTTTGGCGTCCAGGGCTGGATTCCAACCCTCCAGCTCAGGTGTATGTGTCTGGCGCCTTAGCC
>CAUYQV010010177.1:0-61054 GCA_963574575.1 Galagoides demidoff
CACAGCTCATAGCAACCTCCAACTCCTGGGCTCAAGCGAGTCTCCTGCCTCAGCCTCCCAAGTAGCTGGGACCATAGGCGCCCGCCACAATGCCCGGCCATTTTTTTTTTTTTTTGGTTGCAGCCATCATTGTTGTTTGGCGGGCCGGGCTGGGGATTCGAACCCGACACCTTAGGTGTATGTGGCTGGCGCCTTAGCTGATTAAGCCACAGGCGCTGAACCTTTGTATGTATTTCTTATGTTGCATTTGATATCCTTACTTTGGGTGTTTGTTAGAGCACTATGGTCTTGTACTGGGAAAGTTCCTGGAAAGTAGAGCATGTATTTTCTAGATTACATTTGTAAAACCCCACTATGTTTCAAAGGTTACATATTGTAATTAATTTTCTAAAAGATAAAATAAATACCTGATAAATTGTAACCATTTTGTAGAGATGACACCTAATTAATTAATTTTATTGTTCATTCATTTATACATAGACATAATTCATTCAACAGCTTTCATATTGTACATGGGAAATTTAAAAAACAATGACACAATTCATTATTTTGATGTACTTAACAATCTTGAATGCATGTTTTCGAATGAAAGGAATGGGAAGTAGTACAACTCAGTATGGGAAATGAGTTGTTACCTGACATCAAATGAAAGATTGGAAAAGGCTTAAAATCAGGAGCTGACAGTTGAGCTAGGGTTTGGTGATTATACTGGAGTTTATGGATCAAGGCATTTTTCAGGTATAATCATCATCTTATACAAAGGTACAATGAAGGAAATTTTGGTATTGTAAATCATGTAATTCTCAAAACTGATTTGTCCAGACAGTAACATTTTCATTACCCCTACTATTTTAATATAATTTTCATTGTCAGTTCTTGCCAAAGTTTCATCTCATATAATTTCCCAGAAAATTCACCTACTCACTAATTTTAGACTTTTTGCTTTTGCTTTTGTTTTATCTGTCTCACGCTGTCACCCTAGGTAGGATTCCATGGCATTATCATAGCTCACAGCAACCTTAAACTCTTAGACTCAAGGGATCCTCTTGCTTCAGCCTCCCGAGTAGCTGGGACTACAAGCGCCAGCCACAATGCCCAGCTACTTTCTCTAATTCTTACTAGTGATGGGGTCTCCCTCGTGCTCAGGCTGGTCTTGAAACCCTGAGCTCAAGTAATCCACCTGCCTTGGCCTCCCAGAGTGGTAGGATTACAGATGTGAACCACCAACACCTGGGATTTTTGTTTGTTTTGTTTGAGACAAGATCTTGCTCTGTTGCCCAGGGTAGAATGCAGTGGCATGATCGTAGCTCACAAATGCACATGCATACACACCCCTGGAAGTGCAATTTTGAGTAGGATATGCATATCATTTTGATCCCTATCTTCTATCTTATTGTTAATCTTCCTACATAAGATATCCTATCCTAAAAGCACCTATTTTCCTCCTAAGTGAACTAAACTTGAGCAGATCTATTAGATATATTTTCAGTAATTTTTCTTCCTCACTGCTGGTTTAACAGCTATATTAACCCACTCAATAGGGCAGACACTCCATTCAGGTTGTTATTCATAGATTTTTTAAATATGCCTTGGCCTCTGCAGCTTTTCCATTCTTTTCCCACACAGTGTAGCTACTGGTTTATAATTGCATTGGAAACCTTGATGCCACAGTAATCACATTAACTTAAAATGGTTTAGGAATTTGTATGACTTTTAAAGCATTTTTTTTCTCTACGTTGAATGGTGCTTATGTGTTAGAAACATTAAAATACTTGTCTCATCTTCATTTTCCAAGAGTATGAATAAAAATATAAATGTGACTGGTATGAATATTTGGACAGAAAATTTGAGTAACAAAGACTTATTTTAATGAAATCAAAACATAGTATGTAATCAGACAATTGTCAAATGATTAATCTTGTAGATCTGACATTGCAACTTTGTAGTGGGAAAGTAGATTTAACTTCCTGCATCGGGTGGGGGAATTTGCAGCTATAACTTCTCTGGAACTAGTGTTATTAGGAGAGTAGAGTTAAAAGTGAATATCTTATATACCTTGTTGTTCATCGTAAATGTCTACCTTTACCAAAGGAATTATTCATGAGTTAGATAACAAAGAAGCATGGGTTTTAGAATAATGATGACTGGGTCTAAAAATTGGCTTCTTCAAATTACTAATTGAGTGAATGATCATGGGGATGTATTTATGTTTATGTGACTCAGTTTAATTGTGTAGTAGAATGGAATAAGTATAAATTTGTTTATACCTAATGGACAGAATATCATAAGATAGAAGATAGGGATCAAAATAATATGCATATCATACTCAAAATTGCACTTTCAGGGGTGTGTATGCATGTGTGTTTGTGAGCTATGATGATACCACTGCATTCTACCCTGGGCAACAGAGCAAGACTTTGTCTCAAACAAAACAAACAAAAAGCCCAGGTGTTGGTGGCTCACACCTGTAATCCTACCACAAATGGAATAATGATAAATTTGTTAATTAGCCTGTTTTAATCATTCCACATTGTAAATAGACCCCTAAACATCACATTGTACCCATAAATATATATAATTCTTATCTATCAATTAAAAATAATTTTTTTTTGAAACAGAGTTTTGTTTTGTCCCCCAGGCTATATAGTACAGGGGCATCATTAGAACTTACTGCAATCTCCAACACCTGGGGTCAGGTTATCCTCCTGCCTTAGCCTCCTAGCAGCTAGGACTACAAGGAACATACCATCATGCCAAATTAAATAAAAAGTGTTTTTCAAAAGGGTTTCTATATCATGAAATTGTTAAACATCATGCCCCATGTAAATAAGAAAATTCAGTTTTTGACAGACTAATTTTGTAACGACTCTATACAACTGAAATTGTATCGACTTTAACGTCAAATAGTAATTAGTAATCCATAACTGATAATTTAAATACAGGGCGCCCATAAAGTTCATGTGCGATAGTTGGCTACTTTAATTTACACACAAACTTTATGCACCCTGTATTTTATCACTGTTTAAGAATTTTCAAAGCAGTAACTGACCCTTTTCACTTATCTGCCCTTACTTCCCTGTTTCTTCTAATTTTGCTACCTGTTTGGAGTATTTTGTTAGCTGTTTTAGATGCCAAAGCCATTCACACTTTTGTACAATTCTCTTTAAAATTATCCCAATCTAATAAAAGGTGAACTGTACTTGTTGGTATTCCAGGTGTATGCACACAAATTTATGGGCAGAGAGGCTCAGAGAACATGTAGAACATGAGAAAATGTCAAAAGTATCCTAGTTGGTAAGTTAAAAGGAACCAAAATTGAAAGATAGCTACTAAAGCAACAAATAGTTTCTCTTTTATTCTACAAATAAAAGTGTAGTTATTTAGAAGTGTGTTTGTGAAGTCAGGCAGTAAATTTTCTCTGCTGATTAATCCTCTTCTGACTATTAAAGTGTGGCTCTGGATATCACATAGAGAAAGGCATGAGGAGAATAAAATATATCCAGAGGACAGTGGTCATGAAAGCATGTTAATGCAAGCAGTATACCTTATGGAGACATATATTAAAATATTACTGAAAATGTGATAGCATATCTAGAATTTGCTTCATAAAAATTTAAGTTGTCTAGGGTTGATGGAGATGATATTGACAAAGCCACATAGTCTATGCTTTCCTAATTTTTGAAGTGAGCTGTTTAGGCCTGAGTATATTATTCTCATTTTTTTTACATGTGTTTGAATTATTTTATTATTTAAAATCTTTCAAACATAAAAGGCATAATTTAATAAGAAGATAAAAATATTAGAAAACACCAGCACAGAGAACAGATGATTTCCAGCTGAAGTTGAAAGACCTATGAGAATATCTTTAAGTTATTGTAAAGTTATCATGGACCAGATATTTCTAAAGAGTTTTAAGGTACTAGAGTAATATCTGAGATGAAGGGAGAAAAACTACAGGGAAATAGATTTCAGTTTAATATGATCTTATTTACTTGTCATTTAGTGAGTATGTTTCATGCACTGCGCCATTTTTCTATGGGCAAAACAGTGTCAGGCATACTTGTGAATCAGAAGTACTAGAAAATGAATTTATAAAGAAGTTATAACTGGAAAAAATTCCTGCAATAGCAGGATATTTATGATACTAATAAATTTGAGTTTATCTCGCTAGTAGGGATAATAAATTGAAGAGAGTTAAACTAGGAGGAGAAGAATGGAATAAGATTCACATTTTATCTAGTTCTCTTTGGACCCTGTAGAGAAAATGTTGGAGAACTAGGAGACTAGAAAACAACCAACTTTCAGCATCTTACGCTGGAATTCAATTGGCCTAGTGAAATGTCATGCATGCTAAACTTTAGTAGGAGAAGATGGGATGAAGAGTGAATACAAAACATGTAGGAGAACAAAGGTTGAAAGGATTGACTTACCAAGTACATTGAAAATGGAAAGTAATCAATGTTTCTGTTTTGGATGATTACTTGATGTTGCTATCATTTATAGGAAACAACTTACTTTTTTATTCATCAAATATGCTTCAGTATTTGAGTATCCACTTTGGGGTCTATGTTTGCATAGATAAATAAATACACAGTTTACATTACTTAAACCAAGGAACTGCATTCAGCAATCCCAGACAACAGAAGAAAACTCCCAAGTGTCCGGCCTGGTTTTAATCTGGAATTGGCTCCATCTAGAATTTGCTTCTAGTGTAGAATTTTAGAAAACACAGCCCCAAGTGAGACTTCTGTGACCTCTCTTACACCAGCTCTTGAGAGTTTAAAACCCCACAGCAAAGTGGGACTCACTGTTTTGTTCTCTTAACCCAGAGATACTGGCTGCATCTCCTGGAAAGCTGCACCTGAGATGTTTGATGTGCCCCATGCCAATTTTCATTATTCCTAAAATCAGAGAGAGAATGGTAGCTTCCATATTAGCTATGATATTTACAGGCTTTGTCTACTGTAAATCTTGATGCTAACACTTCATGTTTGCCTCCCTCTCACCTCAAATTATAAATCCGCAGATTTAATGGAAGAATAAGAGAATATATTGTACTAGCCACAGGGGGCAAAAGAAAATACGGGGCTTTAAGTTTTCTTCAACTATCTCCCTATGACTGAATTTAATAATACATTTCAAGGCCACATCAGAGGAGGACTGAACACAAGATGGAGAGTCTCCTGCACCCAAAATCCAGAAGTGAGGTTGTCTACAAAAGGTACATGCCAGTAGACCAGTGGCTCCAATCTTTATAAAAGGCATGTCAGAATGAAAGTACATACATGAATCAGGAAACCATCCTAAGCTACCAGGTATTTCTCAAATATAAAACATTTATTTTCTTTCAAATTTATCCATGCAGCTCAAAAGATTTCTGAATTTCTATTAAGGATTTTATATAGTCTAGTTATAAATTGCTAATAGTTTCCAAATAGCAACCAACATATGTAATTCATGATAGATTGAGAAATGTTTTTGATAATGTAATTGAAGAAATCTCTACATATTACTATACTTGCAAGTCATAAAATGTATAATAAAATACAAACTGCCTAGGCTTATGCTTTAATTTGAAAGCTTACATGACAAAGTATTTTGCTAAAAAAGGAAATAATTTTTATTTTCTCTCCATAATGCCACAGCAATATCCCTTTAAACATGACTACTTTTTCTTAATATATACCCATCTATCCTCCAGATTTATTGGAAAATTAGAAAAGGAAAGGAAGAGAAGAGTAAGAGCATGAAAGAAAAATAGCAGGATGTTCAATGCTGGGGTACATTTTGCTTGACTAAAGATTTAAGACTGAAAATGTGACAGAAATGGTGTAGGTCACCATTTCTGCATTTGTTACATATATACCTATGTATGTATATGCACGCACACAAACACATGCACACACAGGCGTATATCTTATTTCACCCAGTATAGAACTAGGAAAAATGAGACATGAAAATAGAAGAAAACAATTCTCTTTTGATCTGACTTTAGCTTTGAAGTAAAAACACAAGCAGAATTTCCTTCTTCTCCATCCTTTTCTCGTGAACAGACTGCTTACTTGTTTGGAATGTTACTGTTATTGGGTAAAATATGCCCAGATGAAAAGTTTTGATGACAAATCAGATGCTTGGGCAATGTAGTCATAGAATGTTAGTAAATGGAGAAATTCATTTCTCTAGATGTGTCAAAATAATTTATATATCCCATAGGCTTACAGGGTCACAAAGCACTAAGGACTAGCAGAAAAAATGGTTCAGCAAGCTTGAGATAATTCCACTGAATTTATCAAAAGAGCATGTGATACACAGTTGGACCTCCATATCCATGGGTTCTACATCCATGGATTCCATCAACTGCTAATCCAAATATTAGGGAAAAAACGGTATGTGTATTGAACATGAAGAGATATTTCTTATTTTCTTAATTTCCTAACCAATGTAGCATAATAAGTATTTGCATAGCATTTACATTTCAGTAAAATTATTATAAGTAATCTAGAGATAATTTAAAGTATACAAGAGGATGTGCATAGATTATATTCAAACATTATTCTGTTTTGTATCATGAACTTGAGCATCTGTGGATTTTGGTATCTATGAAGGAACCAATCCCTCATGGGTATAGAGGTACAGAGGACTTAGTATGTTTTTTGTTCTACTAACATCATTACTCCAGTTATTTTATGTAGTCGTAAGTGGTTTGTGGATGGGTTTTTGATAAGTTTTTCAAATATTTAAAGAAAATGAAGTTATAACTGCTCATGAAGTTAATACCTAGTACTTAAACTTAAATCTCAGTCAAACCTAGACTCTCTGTTGACACATGTGAGTGTTTTTTTGGAGACAGAGTCTCAGCATGTTGCCCTGGATAGAGTGCCATGGTGTCACAGCTCACAGCAACCTCAATTTCTTGGACTTAAGTGATTCTCTTACCTCAACCTCCCAAGTAGCTGGGACTACAGGTGCCCACCACAACATCTGGCTATTGTTGTTGTTGTTGTTGTTGTTGTTGTCATTGTTGTTTAGCAGGCCTGGTTGGGTTCAAACCTGCCAGCCCCAGCACATGTGGCTGGTGCCCTAACCACTGAGCTACCGGTGCCGAGCTGCACATGTTTTAACAGACTAAATGATTGAGTTGGTAGACAGGGCACAACTTAGTGGCTAAAGAGTACTTTAAAAAAGAAAAGTCTGTAATGATGATGACAACAAGAACAACAACAGTGTCTAACATAACCTTGCATTTCTTTTATGAACCAAAAATGGTATATTATGTGCCTGCAGATTCTACAGAAGACAGAATAATAGCAAATATGTGGAAGTCAGTTTCCTACTTGGTCAACAGAAAATAGCTCTAAGTCAATTCTGGGCTATCAACATGCTGGGCATGGTGGCTCACGCCTGTAATCTCAGCACTTTGGGAGACTGAGGAGTATGGATTGCTTGAGTTTAGGAAATTAAGATCAGCCTAAGCAAGAGGGAAAACCAATCTCTTAAATGAGAAAAATGAGCCAGATGTTGTGGCAGGTGGCTGTAGTTCCATCCCAGCTACAGGTACTTGGGAGACTAAGGTAGGAGGATCCCTTCAGCCCAAGAGTTTGAGGTTGCTCTGAGTTATGACTCCAGAACATTCTAGCCAGGGTGACAGAGTAAGACCTGTCTTTAAAACAAGAACAAAAACAAAAACAAACACAAACCAAAAAAAGGAACAAAAACATTACTCAGTGAAATAAAATTTGTTCATTCTACCTTCCAGTCTCCTTCACAGCTTTTCCTCCACCAGCTCCTTAATTCTGCACTTCCATGGGATTTCATTTCTCCTTTTTTTTTCCTTTGGAGGAAGTCCTTTGTGCTTGCCATTTTATTTATCACTCTCATAAGCCTAATTCTAAAAAGAGACTTTTAATTCAAAACTATTTCTCAAACTCAGGTCAAAACATATCAAATGCCAACTGTACTTCAAAGAGAAAGAATTATATTTTCTCTATTCACAGGAAATGGATTCTTCTGATTTTGAGTAAAAGTATTGTCGTCTACCCAAATTATCCAAATTGGAAACCTTGATGTTAGTCTACATTTCTTCCTTCTATCATACTTAAGTAACATATATCTACCCAATCAGCTATCTGTCAAATCCTATTTACTCTTAATACATAGTATAGCTATTTTTTTTAAACTCAATTAATTTTTCTGTGTTTGGTTTCTTGTTGACTTTTTCCTACGAAGCCTTCCCTACTCTGACTAATGTGTCTAATGTCCTTTTCCTTGTTTTATTAAGTTGGTGGGTATACTTTTTTATTTATTTTATTTTATAGAGACAAGGTCTAGCTCCATTACCCACATGAAACTATAGCAGTGTGTCCATAGCTCATAAAGCCAAGAATTACTGAGTTCAAGGAATCCTCCTGCATCAGTCTTTCAAGAAGCTAGGACTACAGGCAATGTGCCAGTATACTCAGCAAACTTTGATTTTTTTTTTTAAGAGATGGAATCTCACTATGTTGCCTAGGCTGGTGTCAAATTTTTGGCCTCAAGTGATCCTCCTACCTTGGCCTCCCAAAGTATTGTGATTATAGTTATGAGTCATTGGACCTGCATACATCTGCTATAACAATTACAGTATTTTATTTTAATCTTTGTTTTAATAGGTTTACATGTCTCTCCACTTTAGGAGTCTACAGATTTCTTTAAGATAATTGTATTTTAATCATCTTTGTAGTCTCAGCATAATTTCTCAACTATAAGAACATATTCAAGACGTATTTGACAGATAATAATAGTTAAATTAATAGACCCTATTCATTTATTCATTTTTTAAAAATATTTTCATCTAGGTAGATTAAATGACACAGATCATTGTTATAGACTGAATCTTTATGTCCCTCCAAAATTCGAATGTTAAAACTCCAACCCCTAGTGTGGTTGTATTTGAAGACGGGATCTCTAAAGAAGTAATTGAAGTTGAACAATGTCATAAAGGTGGAGTTTGTAACCTGATAGAATTAGTACCCATATAAGAAGAGATACCAAAGAGCTCCTGACCTCCACCACTGCAGCTTGGAAATGCCATGTGAGGACATAGTGAGAAGGCTGCACTTTACAAGCCAGGCAGAGAGCCCTCACCGGAAACCAAATCAACTGGGGTTTTAATCTTTAACTATTAGCCTCTAATGCTAGGAAAATAAAGCCATTCAGTCTGTGGTATTTTGTTGTGACAGCTGCCTAATATAGTTTTCCATCAGAATTTTTTTTTTTAACTTTTAAACAGGAAATGTCGTATGTAATACTTTGGTTGTGGGGCTATGATTATCTATCTGCCACACAGCCATTTCCAAATAAAGTTTGTCCCTTTTCTATCTTCCATGATAGAGTTTTAAAATTCCAGCTTTTCCAGTCTCTGTCTTAAGTAATAATAAGCCCATGACGTAGCTGTATCCCATGAAATATAAAGGGAAATCATCTGAAGCTAAACAAGGAAGAGTATCACCTCCATTTCTCAAGCCCATTTTTCTCACTGCTTTATTATACATAGGATTTTTGGAGAGACATTGCCATCAAATAGAATATGATTGAGCAAAAGGATTAGAGCACCTTGGGTCCCTGAGGCATTCTCAAGTCACTGAACAAGCCCTTGGGCCACCTGTGTTCTAATGTCCTTATTCTTTAATCAGTTTTTGGTTAGGTTTTCTATCACTAGTCCCTAAAGAATCCAAAATGATTCAAGTGGCACTTGTATTGCTCAAGGGATCTACTATGTATCATCTAATTGAATCCAGTCTTATATTTAGTAGTTTCAACACAGGTTGGAATTTCAGTTTAATCATATTGAGCCTATTGGTGAATTGGATCTCATTTATCTTCAAACTCTGAGATTTTTTTCATTATATTCTTTCTTTTTCCAGAAGGATGATCTTTGTGAGAGACTTTTAAAATTATTTTGTCAGATTCAGCATGCAAGAAGTTAAGGATTTCCCCTTGTTTCAACAGAGCAGGTATTTTAATGACATATAAAGAACTATATATATAATTCTAAAAACTTGCTCACACACCCAGGACTCCCTGGATCATCTATTATTTTTGCCCGATCAGCGTCCCTTCCTTTCTATTCTTTCTCCCATAGTACATCTATTTTTTTTATGGTCTTGATGGGACTATAAACCAAGATGCCACCTTTCACTTGATAGCACCTAGGCAAGGGGGCAGGCAGTGACACAAACTGGACAAAGCACAATGAGGTATTTGAATTTTTAAGAAAGTTACCTAAGGATAGAAAATTGTTGGAACTACACCATCTTAATGTCTACAGGTAAAGAGACTAATAATTAGTTCCTTCTACCTAAATCTCAAGTGTTCCTTTGGTATTTGTCTTTCTGAAGCTTGCTTGTTTAATTTTATCCGTGATTTTGAAAGTATAAATTATCCAAAGTAAATTTACCCAAAGCAAGTAACCAGAGTAACGCATGTAAAAATTCAGAATGGATTGTAGACCATAGACCCTCAGTGAAGTGTGTGGTAGTTATAACGGTTTATAGCATTAAAATGTAAGAATTGACTTTGAGATTCCTATTAATATTCCAGAGCTGGAAATTAACCGCCCCAATTAACTGCCGCAATCAACAGGGAAGTAACTAATTAAGTATTTCCCTGTGGTCACCTGGAACCATGTGTCCACCAAGAGCAAAGCTTTGGATGGCTAGCTGCTGTCATAGAAAAGCTTAGAGAGATTGTGTAATTCTACAAACAAGGAAAAGGAGAGTTGTTCTGGACAGTGTTAGGTACTTTAAAAGCAAAGGCAGAAGAATAACATGCTCAAATCTTAAAATTCTTGCCTCAAGGCATGGACTGAAACTCAGGATCTTTCCATGACTATGTTGAAATAATCTCTTCTGTTTTATAGCTGTAGGGCTGAAATCACCAAAAAAACAACCCCAAAGATTAATTTAGTGAATTTGGTAAAGTCAGGTGAATTTACAACCTTTTCAGCTTGCTTATGTAAAGTTCAAACACAACTCTAGGACTAGTACAGCTCCAACAATCGAAACAATTGCACAATATAAGGCAGAGTAAGACTAGTTGGAGAACTTTGAGTACTTAATTTTTTTAAAAGACCCTCTGATAAAAATAATCTATTGCTCACACAAGAGTAATCAAATAATCCTTGTATTGAGAGCCTAATAGTTAGAATTATGAACACACACAGAGACTGAAATATAGAATTTGAATAGTGAAGCTAATAGTTGTCCCAGAAGGATTTATGCAAACTTGCTAATCTGTGAAGTCAATGCCTAAAAATTATTTTAAAAGATTTGATTTTGAGAGCACTTAGCCAAGGAGGGGCCTGGGGAACATCATTCTGGATCAGACCGGATTTATCAAAGTAGTTTTTCTCAGCAGAATTCCTACATTCAGTAAACTAGTTCAAGTAGCTAGCTTCTGTTCTAGTTTAGATAAAGCAAACCTGGATCCAATTTTCTAACTGCATTAAAAGACTAAAGACCTAAGAAGAAGTAAAGACTTTCAGATATTGGAAGGCTGGATGGGATTTTTTATGTACATCTGTTCACTTATTGTGGTTGTCATGTGGAGGATCAAGGATTGAAAGATAGCCAGAGCACATGGAAAGTTAAATCTGCACATCTATCTGACAATGAACCAGGAGAAATGAAATACAAATATCTGGGTTTTCTGAATAAAGAGGAAACCATTACATGATTTACAATCACAAATACATGCTGCGAATCTTCTGTTAGCCCTTCATAAAGAGCCCTAAATCAGTATCCAGAACAATCCTGCACTGGTTAATGAGAAATACCTGAATTGTTTGAAGAGTGTTGGGTACATACGGGTCCAGGATACCACTGGAGCCTGCAGGTAAGAGTGGGGTTTATAGGATTCGCCTGTTAGAGGCAGCCTGATTCCAACCATGACCCCAAACACATCTTGTGTTTTGTTTTGTTTTTCTCATATTCCTGAGAATAATAATCTGAATAGTTGTTCTCAGCAAATGTCAGAATCCTTCATAGTGTCAGTGTTA
Source organism: Galagoides demidoff (assembly GCA_963574575.1). Classification (NCBI taxonomy): domain Eukaryota; kingdom Metazoa; phylum Chordata; class Mammalia; order Primates; family Galagidae; genus Galagoides; species Galagoides demidoff. The sequence goes on from CAUYQV010010177.1 coordinate 12,035, forward strand.
TTGTTGAAGGAAGGGTTAGAGGAAGGTATTGGAGACCCCTCTCTCCCCACAAGCAAAGGCACGCTCACGAGTAATCCAGAGATATTAGTGCCACACTGAAAGACCTAGAAAGTGTATCAGGAGTGGAAATTTCCAAACCATTCCTAATCACTTCTTTAATTTGACTGGCAAATTCCTGATGAGTCTTAGAAAATTATGGGATTCTGTGGCTCACAGGAGTAGGACACCAGCCCCATATGCCACAGGTGACAGGTTCAAACCCAGCCCTGGCCAAAAAATGCAAAATAAATAAACTTCTAAAAAAAAAACCCTCAACTTTATTTACTATACTTGGGGTTGCTGCCTCACTGGAATAGAATAACCCAGCTCCTGGCAGTGCCTATGGCTCAGTGAATAGAATTCCAGCCCCATATACTGAGGGTGGCAGGTTCAAAACCAACCTTGACCAAACTGCAACAAATAGCTAGGGGTTGTGACAGGCGCCTGTAGTCCCAGCTACTCAGGAGGCTGAGGCAAGAGAATCGCCTAAGCCCAAGACTGGAGGTTGCTGTGCGCTGTAATGCCAGGGCACTCTACCAAAGGTAGAAAAAAAAAACAAGTAACCCAGCTCCTAACTCTTGGTATCATCTATGGAAGCTGTTAATTTTTCTCAATAAAACCAACATTGTCCTTTTACTCTTTGTGCACATATTCATTTTCTACTATTACAATAATAAATTACCCCAAACTTAATGGTTTAAAAAATAAAAATATATACTAAATTCTTAGGTGTCAGAAGTCTATATGGACAAGCAGAGCAGCAGTCCTTCCGGGAAGAATCCATTTCATTGTTTTTGCTGCCTTCTAGATGCAGTCTGAAGTCCTTAACCAGTGACTATGAATCACCCTGACTTTTGCTTCTGTCCTCACATCTTCTTGCCTGACCCAGATATTCCTGCATCCTTCTTTCAAGAACCCTTGTGATAACAGTGGGCCCACAAGGATAATACAGGATTATCTGCTCATTTCAAAATCCTTTATTTAAGCACCTCAGCAAAGACTTTTCTCTATGAAAAGAAATACATATTCACAGATTCTGGGGATTAGAATGTGGACTTAACTGGGGAACCAGTCTTCTGTATTCTTGCTTAGTATCACAGTTTAATCACAACATTCTTACTATTCACACAGGGACCATCATATAACAATTACAATATCGTGATACTAATACCTAAAAAGTAAGAATTTACTTCTATTCTGTATATACATAGATGTTTAAACAAGAGTATCAGAAGGTGGGAGATAACCCAGCAAAACAGATGATTTTATTTGTATTTCATTTTAGGAAAATGTATGGAGTTTTGAATATTCCAGAGTTTTATCAGGACATCACTTATATTGTAAATGAAATGCTGTTCACTTTTTTTCTGCTACTGCTAATAAGGATGAATATTAGTTTGAAAGATATTTAGAGTTTTGAAAACATTAAGATATTCTGCTATGACCCATTTACCAGGGGGAAATAAAGAATAGTGAAATTTGTGTGGGTCTCAGAGCATGAAAAAGCAATAGCAGGCTATATTGTTAATGTTTTTGGGGTTTTTTTTCCCCAATTACTTTGACGACACTACAGATGTAATGATTCCCAAAGTGTCAGTGGAAGATTTCTGGGAGCCTTTTGGAGGCATTGTTCTCCCAATTGGAAGGTATGATCCAAAGGTGAAAAAGAAATGCATCCCTTTGGTAGTTAACCTCAGAGAAAATACCTCCTGACATGCTGCCGGGCTCTCATAAAAGACCCTGTGACATAGGCCCTGTTATCAGCACCTTTTGGTTACTGTATGGTTACAGAGGATATGCTGTGTTTTCTTAAACCATTTGTCTATATGGTGTGGTTTCTCTTAGCACCAGGTTGCCTATGCATGGGAGCCAAGAAATGGATGTGGGAATAGTGACTCCATAAAGTATGTTCTCTGTTCTTCTTTAAAATAAATCCCATCTTTGCCACTTTTGAATCAACCTTCACGACAGCACACAAAACTGGTCATGTTACACTGGAAGTTAATGACGTCTTATAGCCATCTTAGGCATTATATGCCACCAGATCCATGATAGAAAATAATTCAGATCACTGGCAAATAGGTTTTCTGCTAGACAAAGGGAGAACAGTGCAAGATTTGGGGGAAAGCTATTTTAAACTAACATAGCAATTGTAAATTTTAAAGTGTTATTTAGGCAGAAACACTAGGAAATCAGATTCTTTAAAATTAAGGTTTAGGCAAAATATTTCAAACATCTAAGTTGTGAGGACAAGGTAGGAGAAAATTAGAGAAGGCATCATATATACAAGTATTGTATGATTGTGAAAGCAAATATTACAGTGTTTGCTTATTAGATTTCCCTAAAATAGTAAATCTTTCCTTTTCTTTATCTATACTCTTAATCAAGGACATGCAAATTATAGCTACATGTGCCAAAGGCTATCAGATACATAGAAAGCATAGGACAAAAGAAAGATAAAAATAGGGTGAAAAACAATGTAAGTCATTCAGAGATCCTGAGGCTGCCTGAGTAACTTGGAGTTGGGGTTGACTTCTTTTGGGGGAGGGAGAAGGGAGGTTTATATATGACATCTAATAGTATGACAGTATGTGTGGTAGAGTGAGCTACATGACAGGAAATGTTGGTTAGTTTGTTACAAAGATATAAAATATTTGAAACTGGAATATTCTAATGCAAACAGATAGAACAACATGTACATAATTTTCTTCTACATAAGTCCTGTCTTTTATTCTGTCATGATTCTCTTTAGTTTTCTCAGTTATTTTTAAACAAATTTAAGAATAAATTAAACAGAAATATTTTGCATCATTTATAAAAACCCAGCTCTATCTTATAAACTATTTTAAATTTCATAAGAATTTTATGGGCACCCTGTATATGTATTATAACCCCAAATTATAAAAATAAATGTCTTATTTATGACATGAATTTATAAGACGTCTTAATTTAAATGAGTTTTAGAAGTTTTTTTCATTTGCATAAAAAATCTAAGTACATTAAGGTTCACGTCTAATCACTCTCTCTCCCTTTTTTCTCATTAAACATAACCTGGGACCAAGCATATTTTTTATGTATTTTCTTTAGCTTTTCATTCTTATTATCAAATTCTGCTCTTCCATGTCTTCCTGACAGATGTCATTTTATCATCAACCTCTTTCTCGTCCCTTTAATCAGAGTTAATTGTTCCCTCTGTTATATTCTTATAGCAGGTTGTCCATGTCAGATTTTACTGGTATTGCATGTTTGTGAATTTGTCTCCCATAAAAGACTCTGAGTTCCAGGAGGGCTTTATGACCATATTTTTATCTTTAGTCTCATTTAGTGCCTCACACAATGTAGATAGTCAATAAGTGATTAGGTAAATGAATATTGAGAATTGACCCATTTCTCATCAAACTAGGAGAGACAGAATTTCTCTGGAAATCGGTAATGATACAGAGGTTCATACAAATTGTAGAGCAGAAAAGAATACCCAGAAGAGAAGGAGTAATTCCTAACATTATGTATCAACTAGGAAGAAAGAAAAAATAAAGAAAGAAGAGAAATTTGTCTATGTAACTTATTCATAGTGGATAAGTAAGAAAAAGTCCAAGGTATTACTTTCCATCAGCAGTTGCACTATTTCAGAGCAAGTTGGCATATTTTAATCATTTTTTTCTTGCTCCACACATGAGGTGAACATTTTCAAAATCAGAGACAAGAAAGCCACATAGAAACAAAATTTCCCTTATTGCTCTTTGATTTGCTTTTTGAGTGTGTTTTCATTATTTCAACTAGTAAAATCTGTGTAGACAGAGAGGTTAAAACAACCAGCAGAATTGAAGAAAGATGTAAATTTTCACATCACTGACCTTGTGACTCACTCGAGAGGCTTCCATTAGAGCTGTGATCACCATGTGGAGTCAGTTCTTCATTCAAACAATGTTTTAGAAAACCTGAACTCGGAAGAAATTTTGGAAAACTTTGACCAATAAATTTTTCTTACATTTTTATTATTGCATATATTGAAGAGTAGAATACAATAAATACAGGATGTTCATAAAGTTAGTGTGCACATTTAAAAATGCACATGAATTTTATGGATATCTTGTATATACAGAATACATATATATATAAACTTTTAATAATTATAAAATTTGTATGCATATTTTGGCTGCCTGGCATATGGCAGCATATGCCTATAATCCTAGCACTCTGGGAGGTCAAAGTGGGTAGATAGATCACTTCACCTCAGAATTTGAGACCAGCCTAAGCAAGAGCGAGACCCTGTCTCCATTAAAAATAGAAAAACTAGCCAGGCATTGTGGCAGGCTCCTTTAGTCCCAGCTACTTGGCAGGCTGAGGCAAAAGGATCACTAGAGCCCAGCAGTTTGAGGTTGCTGTAAGCTATGATGCCATGGCACTCTACCCAGGGAAACAGAGTGAGACTCTGTCTCAAAATAAATAAATAATAATAATAATTATAAAATGTAAACAGGATTAAAAAGTGTCAGTAAAATTAATAGTCGTAAGTCAAAATTGATGGCATCTTAGATTAGAAAATATACAACATATTAGCTTCCCATCAGGTATGATGTAAAGACATCACTTAGAAATGTTTCAGCACTGTTTTATTATGGTAATACTTTCTTGATATCTTTTTTCCTTTAATTTCAGATTAATATGAGGATACAAATGATTAGGTTCCCTTGTTTGTGTTTGTTGGGTAAGTGCTGGTTGTAGTTCAGCATTTAACCCAAGGGGTGTATTGTATACCCTGACATTGTGTACCACCAGTGAGAGCTTAGCAGTCATCCTACCCTCTGCCTCTCCCCTTTCTTTACTTTCTTTCCCCTACACTGTATTTAATTGTGTTTTTCTCTTCTATGGGCATGTAATTGTTTATATATTGGTTTTATATTAGTATTGAGTACATTGTACACCTGTTCTTACATTCTTGTGATGCTTTACTGAGAAGAGTGTGCTTCAACTCCATTCTAAGAAATACAAAGAGTGTAAAACCTCCATCTTTTTATGGCTGAATAGTATTCCATAGTATACATATACTACAGTTCATCAATCCGTTCATGTGTTGATGGGAACTTGAGCTGATTCCACATCTTGGTGATTGTGGATACCTTGAAAATCTTTTTATCATTCTTATTTACATTGTATAGCTAAACAGGATTTTCAATTTTCATCTTCTTGGACATTGAACTCCTGGGTGGATTACATTTCATCCTTCTTTTTATTGTAACTTCCCTGTGTTTTGATGGTGGGAGCTCACAGTATAAATGTGAGGATGATCTACAAACATGATTGGATAAATGCATCAGAATTGCAATGGAAAGAACTATATACATTCAGATAAGTTATAAATATAAGCTCTTAAAACAATAATTCACCAGAAAATATTTTCTCTACTTTTTAAAGTGAAAGCATACAGCTGCTTACAATTTATATGAAAACCATTTAGCAACATCAGCAATGACTTATACATATCATAATGTCTTCATTATAAGTTTATATCTTTAATTTTATATATTGTTCCTCAATTTTCTAAGAACCTATACCATCCAGCATTAAGAATGCGCCAAGATTTACTGCATCTTACTAAAATTTCCATTTCATGTTGCCTCACGGAAATATAATAATTACTATAAATTAGAAAGAATGCATGTTCAATGTATCCAAAGAAATTTTACAACATAATTGTAGTAGAAATATGTGCAGAATATTTCATGCTTCTATTCTCTCTTGAGTATAACACCTTTGGTAATTTCCATATGTCATCCAGTTAACATGACAAACAAAGAAAGTTGAGGATTTCAAGCACAATAATGAAAATGAAAGATTTTGATTGACTGGTACATTATAATTTTTATTACATACTGTGGACTCAGAATGTTATAATAATTAGCCTGTCAAGTCAATTGTTACTCTTCATTAAAAATGAATATAGGGGAGTAATTAATCTCACAACTTTAGCTTCATTAGGACATTCTGTTTTTGTATTTGGTTACAGTTCAGTGTCTCTATCTAAAGAATGTATCATTTTCTAATAGAAGGTTTCACCTTCATTATTTTGATTATGTACTTGAACAGCAAAATGTAAGCTTATGTAAAAACAGGGTGCAAATTCTGAGTTATTTATAATTTGCCTTTTAAAATTCATTACAGATGCAAGAGCTCCTTCCTTACTTTTTTTCTTCACCTCAGCATTATGAGGCTGTGGGCTCAGAATGTCACACTCCTTGAAAGTGATTCTACCTTCTGTGAATCACATTTCTGAAAATGCTGACGCCCATGAAAATAGACAAGGCTCAAGGACTTTTCTATAAGCCCAAGAAACATTAAAAAGAAGTGAAATCAGAGCTGAGTTTTTCTTACATAGTAAAGGTTAGATGAGTGGTAATAAAAAGAAATTGCCTATTGGCAATCAGTTCCTAGCTTAGACTGGGAACTGATTGATGCTTATAGTGATTGAAAACTGGCAGATGAGAGGGAGGCCCAGCTCAGCGAGTTGATATCCAGTTCTTCTTTCCACGTTCTAATGAAATAAAGACAAGAAATAATAACAGTTAAAAATCAGTTCCACCCTATATTCACTGACCAGTAATCCTATCAGTTGCAAAATTAAAAGAGAGGAGTCTTTGTGTTTAGCAGACATTAGAAAGAAACATGGAACCATAGACTGACAGCACAGGACTGAGCCCTGAAAGCAGCCCGTTTGATCAATTCCTCCCCCTATTCAACCTCGACACAAAATGCTATAAAGGAAATGTCATGTTCTCCTTTAAAATATATAAAAATCTTTGCTGTTAACAAAATGTTACTCATAATAACCTGGAGATATTACCGCCATTGTTTATGTGAGCCAACAACATTGTGCAGTGCAAAAGATCATTCATTTAGATTAGACAGATCTATTTTTGAGTCATATCCCCCTCTTCTACCTGAATTGGTTGACTTTAGATATCCTACATCCTCTCTATATTTCATTTATCACATGCATTATTTTCTTGGACTACTATAACAAGATATGGACAGAATAGGTGGATTAAACAACAGAAATTTATTTTCTCACTCTTCTGGCAGTTGGAAGCGCAAGAGCATGGTGGGTTTGGTTTCTTCTGAAGCTCCTCACTTTGGCTTCTTTTCTTTTCGCTGTGTCCTCACATGGTCTCTTCCCTGTTAATGTGCATTACGGTGGCTCTGTGTGTCCAAATATCCTCTTTTTATAAGGACAGTTAGATTGTATTAGGGCTCACCCTCATGGCTTCATTTTAACTTTATCACTTCTTTAAAGGCCCTGTTGACAATTACATTTACATTTGGAAGTACTTGGGGTTAGAGCTTCAACATAAATTTTAGGAAAACATTCAGCATATAAAACCATATATACAGAAGTAGAATAATATAATAGCATTTTAACAGAGTTATTCTGAGTATTTAATGAATTAAAACATATCAGCTACAATGTATCTTATACATGGTAGACACTGTACAGAACTTCCTTTCTGCTATTCCTCTGTAAGTCATAGATTATCTAATCCTTGAATTTCCAGATTAATCTTTGTATGTTAGTGAGGGTGTGGTCCAAGAATCTAGCAATTAGTGGTGGCGAAAAAATGCAGTTGAATTGACCCCTTCCGTGTATCCCACGTACACTAAAATTTGAGAAGCTCTGACATGGACCCAGCAGAAAAATCTGGGCATATTTGGGCCATCAAAAGATGAAATAAGCCAGAAGAATTTATTTTCCTTCAATAAATAAGGAGAACATACTAGTCCTTCAAAGTCCACTAAGTAATAAAAGGCAATTGCACCAGAGATAAGGAGGTATAATTTACTGAACATCCAGAGACATCATCACTAGAACATTAACAAATTAGTGCCGGGGTCCTGCGATGGGGGCGGGTTCCTTTAAAAGACTTATGCATCTGGTGGCAACTGGCTGAAGAAATACAAAGTTAGAAACCATAAGAAAGAAAGAGAGAGACAAGACACACAGAAAAGAATTTTAAAAGTGGGAACACAGGGGACCACCCCTTTCATGGGGTTTCTGTGAGTGGTCCTGAGTGTCAGTTCCACTCAGCTTTTATTAAAGGCTATTTGCTCATTAGCCCAGATGGTAAGCTGAGGAAGGAAACAAAGATTCCAGAAGTTTCTGTGAGCAAGCATATCAGCTCCTATTTGTTCTATAATCATTAACTTTAAGGGTCTGTACAGTCTTTAGAAATCTGGAACCTGAGCTTTGTGCGAGGGCAGCCTCTTGTCTGTGGTTACACACAGATTCTTAGAGTGGTGTCAAGCCCACTAGTTCACTGTGGAGTAAAATACCACTGGTATCAATCTCCTCTGAAGAATTGGTGGGAGAGAGGAATTTTCCTCTCATCACCACCATAGAGGGTCTTCCTCTGCGATAAGGGATATAAGATAAGCCCTTCTACTCATATTTTAGGGCTCAAGCTGTTTCCTTGATCTCTGCCCCAGCCAAATACAAATCTCCACAATGGGTATTTCCTTTAACTATTTCCTGGGCAGGAAATAGTCTAGTTAAGGTATCTTTCCAGGCCTTGCCGCAGCATCTTCTGTGGCCATTACTTCTTCAGAGGGTTCAGAGACCCAGAAGGGATGTTTGTAAGCTATATCCCCAATAGGCCAGAGTTCTAGGAAAAGCAGGAAACTTGTTCAGATAAGAAATTTGGCAGCAGCTGTTTTAAAGGTAAACTACCTCATTTTGTTCTGCCTGACTCAGCTTACTTTTTTATTTTCTCCTTTTTCTGGGGGTGTTTTCCCTTGCCAAGAATAGGGTCTTCAGTCCCCATTCTGCCTGAAAATTAGCTTGCTAATGAACCTTGGTATCAGTGGAATATTGGTTTCAGGAACCCTGAAACTAAAATTTGGTAACACTGAACTCCCTGATATAAAATAGTGTAGTATTCACATATCATAGTCACATATCCTCCCATATACCCTAAATCAAGTCTAGATTACTTATAACATATGATACAATATAAATGCCCTATAAATAGTTGTTGTACTGTAGCATTATTATTATTTTACTGGTGAGGATTCATTGAGGGTACAAAGATCTAGGTTACATTGATTGCATTTGTTAGGTAATGTCCCTCTTATAATTATATCCCACCCCAAAAGGTGTGTCACATACTGTGACCCCCCTGCCCCCACCCTCCACTGCATATTAGATCATGAATTCTCCTCATATCAGAATTGCTTCCCCATTCTTATGACGCTTTGCTAAGAATACTGTGTTTCACTTTCATCCAGGTTAATACAAAAGATGTAAAGTCTCCATCTTTTTAAATGACTGAATAGTATTCCATGGTATACATATGCCATAGCTTATTAATCCATTCGTGGGTTGGAGGGCATTTAGGCAGTTTCCACATTTTGGCAATTTTTAGTTTTTTTGTTGTTCTGGTTTTTGTTTGTTTTCACTTTTTCTTTGAATATTTTCCATCTGGGGAAAATACTGGTACAGATGCAAAAACTGTGAATATGAACAGATAGCTATATTAAATCGTAGGAATTGGGCCAATCTGTGATTCAGAAACAGAACTCCAGGTGCTGGAACAGCTTAGTTCAGAAAAGATTACCATGCTAAGATCACAAGCATGAGGAGAAAATACTGTATTGGGATATATAAATTAATAAGTCAGTAAATGAATAAGCCAGTCGTCCCTATGCTAACCTTCTTAGATGCATTTCTCATTAATTCATAGTATAATTTAAGGTGTAGAATTTCATTTCTGCCTTCTGATATCTAAGCATCATGAGACCAGGGTCTGCGACTACCCTGCTCATAATTTATATTCCCAGAACCAAGTGAAAGGCCTAACACATGGTGGGTAGTAAAAAATTGTTCATTGATTGATTCAATATATTGTTAACTAATCTGCAGTTGAGTCATAAAGCTAACAGTGAAACCAAAAGAGTGATTTAAGTTTGCACATCAGAAACACAAAATAAGGTAGTTAAATAAAAATAACAAGATTAGAAGTGTATGAGGGATAAAAATGAAAGGAAAAAAAACAGGATTAAAAGTACTACATTCCATGTTGTCAATGTCATCATCATTTATGTAGATGTCCCCTTGTCCTCACAGCAAAATTCATTCTGAATATTTTTTGATATCCTATCTGTTCTTCCTTTACCAAGTATGTGTATGTAAATAGCCATATTATCAATTTCAGCTAAGACTTTCAACTGATTTTGAAAATCCTTGCCATGTTTTAGGACATTTTATACAATAAATTTTATATCACTTAGAACAAAGTCAGAAAACTTATTCTTTTAGCTTTGCTTGTAGCTAATGGGGTGTAAAGCACTGAATTTAGGCTTTGCTAATCAAATGCACCTATCAAGGACTTTACTTGGGAAGTGAGGAACAAGCACTGGTGAGCATGAAGGTAGGGAGATGCAGCCTCCGAGTTCAATGGGGTGAGGATCTTGATCCATGGCCAGCACTAAAGATGTCAGTTGTGCGTCTGGTCTTGGCTGGTGTATTTATTTCTACGATTATAGTTGGGAGACTTTTGGCTATACATCCTCTAAACCTTAATCTCTAGCAGTCACGCTCATTCTTTGAGCTACCCAAATTAACTGTAATGGTTTCTGTTGTTGGCAATTAGGATTATTGACTGATACAAGGTCCCTCAAAGGTCTATCCATAACTGTTATCAGCTATAGCTTCATCTAACACTTAGAAATTAACAACCACCAAACACTTATTTTTATGTATTTGAAAAAGCACTGGAGTTTCAGATCATATTTTCAGTTGTTTGTTGAACATCCTCAGGTGCATATGTAGCATAAGTACTCAAACTAAATGTATTTAAAGCTCCACTAACTATCTCACTTAAGCTCAACATCACATTAACTTAATCTATCAGATCAAACACATTCTGGTTCTATTTGCTATTTTTCACCACATCTAGATATGATTGAGTTCAGTTTGAATATCAATTTGTCTTCCATCGCTGTTCTATTCAATATAAATGATGGAAATGCTGTAAGTCTGTGCTGTCCAAAATGGTAGCCAGTGAACATCTGTGGCTACTGAATACTTTAAATGTAGCTGTTGCAACTGAGGAACAGAATTTTTAACTTTATTTAATTTTATTAAATATAAGTTTAAAAATCTACATGTGGCTAGTAGTAGCCAAAATGAACCATGTGGTTCTATATTATATTCCTCACTTTTGGTTTAATTTGTGGATGTATCAAATTATATTTTATACATATTCCCTTATTAAAATTTTTGCAAGAGAATTGAGGCTTTTCCTTCAGAAATAATGCATATTACATTCTCTAAGCCATAACTTTTACACTGATAATTCTCTGGGTAGTAACCATTAACCAGTTACACAGCCACCTTAATATAATGTCTAAAATGACTATCCTGATTATTGATATGTACCAAGCAATGCAGAATCAATAAGCTCCCTCACATCAACATCCACGACATCTGTGTTAGCTGAGTTGATCATCTGAACTTGCCAACTACATAGACTTTGAATCGAGTGAAAGAACAGATGTTTGTTTTACTTCTGGAGGAATGTGTATAGTTTCTGTCTAAAATAAATTTGCAAGTATATTCCAAAGTTAGCATTTTTTTTAAACATACTTTAAGTAACAAATATCCTTAGATTAGGCATTTGGGGACAAATTACAGATTGTGCTTCCTTGGAACACCTGAATCAACTATTTGTAATTATTTGTACTACTAGAAACAGTTGGAAACTTAGCTAAATAAGAAGATTTGATGAGTTTTTTTCCTCTTAATTTACCAAATTAACACATGCTTTGTTATTCCACAGCAGTGATTTTCAACAGATGCAACAGAAGGGATGTGAGAGGATCTTAGGTGTGCCACAAAATTTTTAAAGATCATTAAATTATTTTTGAAAGAAGTCCAAAGTACGGTAAGTATATTTTTTTACTTTTCTTATCGACATAATGCAAGTGTGCCTTGTGAGATTATAAGTTTCAGTGTGCCGTAAGATTAAAAAAAATTAGAAAACATTGTTCTATAGACAGAGGTGGGCAAAATTTATTTCTAAAGGGTCAGATTGAAAATATTTTATGTCTTGCGGGCCAAGTGGCAAAATTGAGATTATTAAAAAGGAACTGATATAGTCCAGTTGTTTGCAAATGTGAAGCCCTTCTTAGTTTCTTGGCCAGATGAAACAGAAAGAGGATATTACTTATAGACTATTGTTAGATACTCCTGTTGTTTGCACTTAATTACTAAGAGTAGCAAAGGATAATGATAATGTATATAACTCAATCTTCCATCATTATCCTTAAAAGTTTCAGTGATTTTCAATGTCTGATTTACATATACATTTGCGGGTGAACTTAGTAGATTTTAAATGGGCTAACAAAGTCTAGGATCATAAGGCTTGCTTAATAAGATTTGTGTCATATGCTCAGTCTATGAATGTTTGAAACATTGCTATGTACATATTAAATTTTTCTAAGTTTTATAGGAAATGAGATGCTAGTTAAATGTTAGAAAAAGGCAATTACTAATTAAATATCCATGTTCAACATACACATCATTGGAAAAGTAAATACAGGCCCTTTCCTTCATTCTTTCCCATCTTTGATTTTTACATTCAAAGGCAAATATTTTCACTTCTTCACAACATTGCATGAGAAATTTCTTTACTTTTAGTCACTTTCTTTTTAAGGATGGATCTTTTTATTTCTTATCATGAGATATGAGACTTTTAGTGCTCTTATAGTTCCCCAGACCCCACCAAACACTCCCATGCACATGTTTCTGTTTCTTCACTCTGTCTGTGAGAAGAGATAGTTGTGTTGACACCATCTGTCCAACAGCACATCCTCTCTTCCTGTCCCAGAGTGTCTCCCCAGCACATACCACGATATCTACATCAGGGATCCTGCCAATTCAGCATTCTCTACCATTTTTCCTTGTCTTTTTCTTGGTTTCTTAATTAGTTCCAGAATTTTGTGTGTTTTAGTCTCCATTTGGAAATTTGTCATTTCTTTGTTATCTGTTGAGTTTTGGATGATGAGTTTTTTTCTGCTAAATGATTTCATCCTTTTAAATTTTTCTGTTTTGCATTCTTTATGTTTATTTAATTACACATTTTCTCATATTTCTTCTCTTTTCCTTCCTTTTCATTTTCCTTCTATTCTTTTCTCTTCTTTCTTCTGAAACTAAGTAATTTGACATTGAAACTCCTTCTATAGGTTTTACTTGTGCTGTAGTGCCCATATTTTGTTATCTGAGAGTATCATTCACTTTTAAATATTGGGAGGATTTTTTTCTTTAATCCATAAATTGATATTTGAAAAACATATTTTTTTTTTTTTTTGAGACGGAGCCTCAAGCTATCCCGCTGGGTAGAGTGCCATGGCATCACAGCTCATAGCAACCTCCAACTCCTGGGCTCAAGCGAGTCTCCTGCCTCTGCTTCCCAAGTAGCTGGGACCACAGGCGCCCGCCACAACGCCCGGCCTGAAAAACATATTTAAACACACTTTTCTTGCCATAAATTTATCTAGCCCTACCCAACTGGAAAGACAGTCTGTGTGATGTATCCTATTTTAAATATTTTATGTGTTCTATATCCATACTAAATAATATATGACCTCTATTTGTTGGATTCAACCTTGCATATGGACGCCTATATATTGATATTTCTTGTTGATAGATATCTATTTTTAATATTCAATTTTTTCATCAGCATTATTCCTTCATTTTATAATTTAGAACCTAATTATTTTAAGGTCTTTTTGAGATCGTTCTGTAAGTCTAATGTACCATAATCGCTGTTAATTGTTGGTATCATTTTTATTTCCTCAGGAAGTTTGGAAATTTAGGCAGCAGGATCTAATTCTGTGGTAAGATTTTCTTCTGAAATTTTCTCCTCAATTTTAGCACTTACCTTTCCTCTTGAGAAGCTCTATGGGCATTCCTTACGAATTCTTTTCCAGACGCAGGCATTCTGTCAGTGGCTAAAAGCTTCTGTCTCAGCAATGTTAGTCATATTCCAGCTCCATTTATTCAATTTAGGAGTGACCATGCCAAGATCCATCTGCTGTGATTTCTCCTACAACTGCAGCCACAACCACATTGATTTTTATAATCAGTAGTGCCAGGCAGCATTCCCAAATTTGTTTCTAAAATATGCTGATACCAGGTACCGATATGAACTGATCTTAGACTTACAACTATCTAAAAACTGATTTAGATATATGCCAAATAAAACTTTAAAATGATATACAACTACTCAAAATGCTATTTGAAAATGTGCTTCAAAATTCCTTTTATAAAAATTTTCTTAAAGATAAAAATGCTCTTTAAGATAAGGCATCTGCTAAATTTCTAATACACATGAAATGCTTTTGTTTCTTTTTCTTTGTCCTCATTCCCCCAGTATTTATTTTTTATTTTATAAACAATGGCAGTCTTTACATAAAGACATTTTCCCCCAAAGAAAAAACTATAAATGTTAATCACTAATAATAAATGTTGCTTTCCTCCTGTGTACTACTTAAGTTGCCAAAAGGTTTGTTAATGTATATTAAAGATTATATTGTTGTCATCCTTCTTTATTTCTCTTCTGGCATCTTTTATTTCTTCTGAATCCATCTGAAATTTTTGGTCTCAGAACTTATGCAAAGGAAATGTTTCTGCCATTAATTTATTTATGGGAAAAAGTATCTTTTTCTCATTTTGAAAATAATGCTATCTTGAAAAATATATATAGGTATACTAACAGGCTTCTCCAATGGCCTTGGAGTTTATGTAACACACACACACACAAGATTAAAAACCTCATAAGATCAACCCAGTTCAGAGAACATAAAAAGATATGTACAACAGGCTAGATGCAATTCTGCAAGACATAGTTTTTAGAACTGTGCAAATCTCAGCAGTATCGTCTCTGCTGAGGTAGAAAGTAATGGAACATGGCATCATTCTTATTATTGCCAATTACCAATAATCAATTGTCCTACTAATTGATAAGAGAGTACTGAGCACCTTAAAGAACAAATTTCTCTTTAAAAATATTTTTCAATTTACTGAAGCTCCCAAAGAAGGACAGAAGAGGAAAGAAAATAGGCCCTCCACTCAGGGTTCTCATCTTCATCTTTCATCTGAATCATAAACTAACCGCACTCCTCAGTTCTTGGCATTCCATCAAGTTTTTATTCATTGGTCAATTTTGTTCAATACATGGAGCCAAAATGAATAACTGAATAACAAAATGTTCAGTATTTCTTTGCATATTAGTCAAGTTTTTGCTATAAAACCACAATCTCAGACTCTCACTGACTTTCTACCTGTCAGTCACTGTGGTTGTCCCCTACTAAAATAGGTAAAGTATCTGATGAGCATATGTAGGAAATGGAAAGCGTTGGGGAGTCCAGCTGAGACAAGATAAGAGAATTATCTTCCCTATCCAAGGCCTAGACTTCACCATATAAATAAACTAATGAATTACTTTTACCAAAATATTGCTTTATACCTTTTCAACTGTAGTAACTCAGAGTTTCAAAGATTTCAAAATGTTACTTTTTTTTTTTTTTTTTTTTTTAGCACAGTCATGCTCAGTCTCCCATCTTAAACTACAGGAGCAACATCATAGCTTGCAGCAACCTCAAATTCCTGGGCTCAAGTGATTCTCCTGCTTCAGCCTGCCAAGTAGCTGGGACTATAGGGATGGGTCACCACATCCAGTTAATTTTTCTATTATTGGTAGAGATTGGTCTTGTTCTGACTCTAGCTGGTCCTGAACTCCTGGTCTCAAGCCACCCTCCTAGCTTGGCCTCCAAAAGTGCTAGAATTGCAGACAGGAGCCCCTATACCCGAGACCAAAAATTTTACTTTTTTTAAATTACTAGTCATTGAAGTATTTCTAGAGTTCCAAGCCTGATAAACTATTTGGGACTTGGAATTTCTTTATATATTACTATATTATCATTACCAAAGGAAAAAACAAAAACCTTAAAGATGAGGGCTTCAAATTTGTTCTTATCAGCTTGGCGCCTGTGGTTCAAGTGGCTAAGGCACCAGCCACATACACCTAAGGTGGCAGGTTCGAATCCAGCCTGGGCCCGCCAACGAACAATGACAGCTGCAACCAAAAATAGCCAGGCATTGTGGTGGGCACCTGTGGTCCCAGCTACTTGGGAGGCAGAGACAGAAGACTCGCTTGAGCCCAGGAGTTGGAGGTTGTTGTGAGCTGTGATGCCATGGCACTCTACCCAGGGGGACAGCTTGAGGCTGTCTCAAAAAAAAAAAAAATTTGTTCTTATCTTTCCATAGGAATATTAGAAAAATTATCCCTCCTCTTTATAAAGTGTAATAACTGATGTATTCCCAAAATAAAATGAAAAGGAGAATGAGCAGGAAAAAGTATCAAAACAAAGAAGGAAGTTCAGCTCACATCATCTTAGGATGTGTCAGTGGAGCAGGATTTTTGTTTATGGTAAATTATGTCAGGCAAAAAAAAATCTTAGAACCTGGTATTATCCCAGGAATATATTCAACTTGACTAACCAGAATTACACAGGACAGGGATGACCATCCTCTCCCATTATGAGTTAAATGAATGGACATCTCCAGAGATCCAGGCAGTGACAGCTCAGCCTTAAATCAATCCATGGACAGCTCTAGTCTAGACTTCAACAGAAGTTGAAGTGCAATGCTTATATAGAGGAGAAAAGTGGTTTATGAATGAAGAGGAGATTGTGCTGGTAGACAGTAGCTTAGCCCTGACTGTGATTTGGGACACACTGAGGGATGTGGAGCTCAGGAGTTCATAGGATGCTAGGCCCCAAGCTGTTCAGAGAATCTATTTCAGCGAGGTCTAGGTAGTACAAGAGGAGTTAGACTGGGAAAAGCAGTTAGAATCCAACATTAAGAGTTAGACTCTTGGGTGCAGCTTGGAGTACTCTGCAGCTCTGTATCATTCGTATTCCACACCAGAATCATGTAACATGGCTGTCAACCACTGGGGTGGCTAAAGCTGCTTTTGTCTCTGCTTCTGTTAGTCCTATATGGCCTGGAAAATGGAATGATACCTAGACCTTCAGGAAAGGAGATCAGTAAAATTCAGTGTAAAGATCTGGGGGTGATGAATTGGGCAAAAACTTTTTCAAAGCAAGGCTGTTTTCAGGAATGTATAGGTCTCTGTGGCACTTTTTCTACCTACTACACATGTAATATAGTTCATGTACTTATTGTGTGCATGCGTTGTGTATAGATACATGAATTCAAAAAGTGCAATGAATTAATTCAGATTTTGGTAATATTTTACGAATATTTTAATCCTGGAATTTTTGAACTGTGAAGTTTTATTTGCATGGTTCTATATTTTGGGGTTAATGATTTCTTATTCTTTCAATGATTGTTCAATTATATTGCAGGTCCTTAACATCTTAGAGGAATAGACACTATGCTGACAATGCCTAATAGGAAAAGGATCCTGACTAAATGATTAAGAACCTACAGCTCCCAGCACCTTATACTAGTGAATATTATATCTCCTCTTCCGCCTTTTACTACTGAAAGGCTGTGATACAAAGCTCATATCTGTTCAGCTCCATTTTTTTCCAGCTAATAACATATCTTACAGATTAAGACAATAAATGGCCTACATATCTAATTTTTTTAATTTTATCCCGTTTTCAAATATTTTTGTGCCCGCCTGGCCATTGTAATGGAAATTTGACAGGGACTGCTTAAAAATTTGTTCTTCTTGCTTATTAACTTAGCATTGCTACAAAGGAGGTCTATAAGCCAAAATAATAGTGAGTGAGTTGTTCCAGCTTACAGAATTTTAATTTTCTCACCTTGGCTGAAGAATCCTGAGGCTTGGATCAGAGAGAGCTAGGGAGGTGGTACATTGTGAAGCTTATAAACCGGATGCTGGAGTCAAACCATTTAGACTCACGTCCCAGCTTGGCTCTTTACCTGATAGGGATCTCAGGTCTGTTTCTTATGTTCTCTGGGCCTTAGTTTTTTAATCTGTTAAATGACATCACTGAGGATATGAAATAAAGGGAAAATACTTAGTCTAGCATCTAGAGTACACTATAAGGTGATTATTTTTCTTGTCTTTGAAGGCCAAGAGCATAAAATTATACCAATTTCTTTGAAATCTGTATTCAGTATTTATTATTACTATTTCATAATACTTATGGCAACAGAGGCAAAAGTGTATGTTTCCATAAATTTTCAAATTACACTGATAATTCTAAAAGTGGATAAATGAAAATCTCATAGTTTTTTAGTATAGCATAGTTTTGGATTTTATTATCACGAGTGATAAACAATTTCAAATCTAGAGACTCAATATAGTTGCTTAAATCAAAAGTATGTTCATGTCAATCAAGGTAGTACACGTGTTAGTTTAAAAATATTGCAATATCAAAGTGAAATACAGGGTATTCATAAAGTTAGTGTGCAGTTTAATTTTAATTTACATGCTAACTTTATGGGCACCCTGTATATAACTGTTAGAGTCTGTTGCTGCTTTATCAAAGCTCATCTCCCAATATGATCAGACATTTATTTATAATTATTAAAACTAGTGCTGAGGGTCTGAAAGCCAAACACGTGACTCTGTTCAAATCTTTTTGTCTGTGAAATTCTTTTTTTGTGATTTATTTGGCATGTATTTATCTTTATTTATTTTTATCATGTTTGACATTTTCCCTTTATGGCTGAACTTTGCTGCTCTTGATGGAACTGGGCCAGAACAATAAAAAATTCAGAACAAGATATCTAAACCACTGAAGCTACAAGATTGAATGTACTGTTTTTGAGGTCTAGCAGGTGCTAGGAGGAAAAAAAAATAGAATCCTTGCAATATCACCATTGATAGAAAACTGAAATCAGAGGGAAGGAGAACAAAATCTCAATGTCTACAGACTTCTGCACATCTCTTATTTCTAGCAATACATCTACATTAGGCAAGGCCTATCTAATTCTTTATGACTTAATTGCTTTCCTCTCTTTGCATTTCGAACACCAATCTACTTTCTGTCTTTCAACGTACATCCCAGAGAAAGGAAATAGAAAATAAAGCGTATTATTCAGTCGGATTTCACTGTGCACTGAGGGTAAAAAGCAGGCATGTATAAATGGAAATGCATTTGCAAGCCTTCCCTACTGAAATCTGGCAGGAGGTAAAACACTTCATTAGGATTTGTAACATCAGTGAGGAACTGCTTCACACAAAGTGCTACATTTGCGAATAAGGCACAAAATTGACTGTCAAGGAGATGTAAGACCATAGCGGATTCCAATCCGTTTTGCACAAAGTACTCTATGGAAACACTGTACCTCCGCAACTCCAAGATTTAGATTTCATAAATTGTGGGTGGAGATTCACCACTGAATCTTCATTAGGTTCTGATATAGTGACACCCTGTGAAGGGCATAGCAGAATCCAGAAAGTCAATCAGCATTTTATTGAAATACCCATAAAATTACTGGCAAGGGATAATACACATTTCCTAGATTTACGTAGAAACAATGACATGTTAAAATATTCTAGTGATGAAAATTATATCTTAGATGGCAAGTTGTATTGTTAAAAATAATATCAAGGTTTAATTTCAGAATGCATAGTTAGATACAACAAAATTAAGCTTTTGATCTGCTTTTCAATCTGATTTGTATCAATTTTCATTACTGACAAACTTATTAGCATATAACACTAGGTAAGTATGTTTGCTTGCCAAGTTACTGACACACTATTTGAAAGCACCTTGTAAACCAGATCCCACAATTCGGTACTTTGCTATCTCTTTACTATTCCCTTCTTCCAAACCACTTTCCTTTCTTCTGAGTTACACTTTGTTCTGGCAAAAGACAAAATCTTCAGCAATAAACTTATTTTCTATTATTTTGATAAACATCACTGACATAATTTAATATTCTTCATGTAAAAAATAAACCTACGTAATTACTTACAGTGTTCAGCATAGAATAAAGGTTGTTTCCATATATCCCATTTTCCCCTTATTAAAAAAAGAAGCATGTGAATTGATGTTGTTTTCTTTTGGTCTTTTTTTAAAGAAATTTATATTTAATTGCCATGCTTACATGTAGCATGGATCTCATACCCTGGCATGAGATTTGTGATATTTCTGATTCCCCTTTTCTGAAGTGTTTGGAACTCCACTTTACTGGAATTTAACTATGTTGTCAAAGCATTACTGCCTCAAGGACAGAGAAGTTGTCTAACTCTTTTGTACCCCCAAATGTTATGAACAGATTGATTTAACATATCCATTAAGTTAATACTGTATAGTGTTATTTGGGGGGGGAAAGCATAGCTACATTTATTAAAAATATGTGAAATTAAAGAGATTTATCATTAAAATGGCTTGTATAAATTATTAGTCTTTTGTTGGTGGTATTTCACCACAGGCTTAGGTTTAAATTGCTTTCCTGTAATTCTGAAATGTCCCTGCAGACAAGAATTACTTTGAATACTTGTCAAACGTACAGGTCTTACTGAAGCAGAATATTTAACAGAGAGGTTTGATAATATTAGATTTAACACATATCCAAGACGATTGTTCACAGGAGTGTTGGGAACAACAGTTGAATCACGCTTGCAGAGAAATACTGAAATGTGCTGTGAAAGGAGTTTGATGTGAAAGCATCCAGGAATCGAAAAAATAAGAGTGATTATGAGAAGTAGCTGGGAGTCTCTGCCTCCAGCAATACCAATCATCCTATTCCTGGGAGTTTTCATTAGAAAGAGAGGCTGACAAACCGCTTGAAATCCTTCTTTGACCAGATCAACTAGAAGCAGATGAAGTGTCAACCTGGGAAAATCATGTATCTTGAAGGTCCTTTTTGATTTCTGTGTCTATGTTTAAGTCACTCATAAAAATCTAATGTGGGAATAAATTAAAGAACAGTGGAGAGAGGAGGTGATTGGGAAGGTGGAAATGACAGGTCTTTCAATGTCTCCTTTCCTTAGAAGAAAATAATCATCATCCCAGCAGAACATCTGGAACATAAGAAGCCAGACAATTAGCAAGTTCATAACTCAAAGTCGAAAGAATGCTACAACAGGTGACTTAAGCAAAAAAATGTTTAAGAGCTAAATTTTAATAAACTTCATCGCATGTTATTTTTTTCATTTTTTATTTTGAGTGTTAATAAGCACACTATATGTTGGTATTTTTTCTCTCTTTTTTTCTTTACATTTATATATTCAATAATTTCTCCATCTCTTCCATGCTGACAATGTTCTGCTTAGCCATTTTTCTCTCTTATGTGTTTTAAAAAAGGTAAGAGGATAGACAATTTTTTTCTTTGCACATTGTCCCATTTGTGAGTCAATATATACTGTTACCATCACTGAGAAACATTGTGGGACTTCATTCTTTTATAATATTTGTTATGCACCTGTTAGTAAGCCTACTACGTACCAGTCACTGACAGGAGAACAATAAGAGACTATGGCATGTGCTGACCAGAGGAGGGGCAGTGACAGTAAGAAGCAGTTCTCGCCCTGCTTAGTGTTCAATTGGTAAGGCAATGAATAAATATAAGCAATTACTAAATCATCCAAAAAGTACCAGTGATGGGGTAGCCTCAGGAATTATAGAACCACAAAATTAAATAAATAAATAAGACGACAAATTCAGTTAGGGAAAATGCTCTATTGGTTATGTATTGGTGTACAAACAAATACCTCCAAACATTAAAAAACAGAGACTCTATAGTTTAGAAATCCAGGCACTACTTAGCTTCCAAGGCTATAATGAAGCGTAATCTAGAGTTCCCATCATATCAAGGCTCAGCCAGGAGGGGATGTGCATCCAAACTCACTTGCATGGTTGTTGTTGGGACTTGTTTCCTTGTGGGTTATTGGAACCATAGTCCTGGAACCTTGTCAAAGGTCAGCTTGCACTATACATCTGTCTTCCATCAGAGCCAGAAAGAAAGTAAGAGAGAAAACAGAGTCTGTTTGTAATCTTATCTTGGTAGTGACATTTGTTCTCATCCTCCCCTTCCTATCTGTTAAAAGAGAGTCACTACCTTAACCAACATTCAAGGCGAGGGGATGCCACAAATGACTTCTAGGAGGCAGGAGACGCTGGAGACCCTTTCAGAGGCTGCCTCCCACAGGCACTAATCACAAACTCTGAGTATAGCAGAACAATAAAGACCCCAGTTTTGATAACAGATCAGGCATAATAATGAAGTCCTATCCATTAACTAATAATGATAGCAGCAGTGTTGTTAACAGTGGTAGTAGTGATAGTAGTGGCAGCAATAGGAACCATAACAAAGGATCCAAGGATAACAGTGATTTGAGAGATCAGTCTCAGACTGTCTGCATCCTACTCTCAATTCTTCTTACTGTCACTGCCCCTAGTTTGGTCAGCACATGCCATAGTCTCTTTCTTTTTCTTAAACCTCAGTGATATAATGTGTAATGCTTCCATGGAATGGACATATTCTCCACAGAGGCTAGGTTCACTTCAGAGGTAAATGACTTTGATGGTTTGGGAAAAAAAATCCTGATTGGTATTTTTTGTTATGAAAGCTTGGGACACAGTTTAGAAACTTTTTTTTTTACACGCTGCACATCAAAACTCATTAATGGATTAAGAAGTCAACTAAGCGGATTGAGAGTAGGATGCAGACTGTCTGAGACTGAAAATTAAATGACTCAGTATTAAAAAAAAGATCAGGGACATGAAACCTTGCATAGAAAAGAAAAATCTCACGCAGATGGGACCTCACAAGGAAAATTGTAAGAAAAGAAAAGAAACTTGGAATTCAGTTCTAATTTTTTTTCAGTATTTGAAAAATTCCCCAAGTGCTCATACATTTAATCAGAATTTTCTATACATTGCACACTATGCTGGCAGCACATGGAGAAAATGAAGGGAAAACGTGCCTGGGGTGAGCTGTGCAGAGCAGGTTGTGCCAGGAAAGCCAAGAGCAAGCACAAGGATGCAGGCGAGGAAGGAGGCTGCTGGGGAAAGGCTCAGATTCAGGCCTGAGATGAGTCCGGCTGCCGGCAGTAACCCGCGAAGGAGACCAGGGTTAGCAGTCAGTGGTCACTTAGCTTGGACAGCCAGTGAAGTCAGACTTCACTGACTGCCAGGCTGCTTGGGGTGGGAGCAGGATTGCACATGCAAAGTGTGTGATAAAAAATGGCGTTTAAAACCCAGGATGATAGCAAAAGTGTGTGCAATTTGACACAAAAATATAGCACACAAAGGAAAGGGTCAGACAGCTCTCCCAATGCTACCATGTCCTGGTAGAGGGTACCATTGATCTTCTTGGACATTGGAAGAATCCAGAACCATAATAAATACCTTACATGCCTTTACCACACCAACCCCAAATTCATGTGGCAGAAGATGTTTTGGGCTGTTTGCGTTCTCCTCATCATCCATCTGTGCCACTTTTAAAAAATTTTTTTTTCGCCTTTACTCATCACTGCATCACTGATTATTACCATTCCAGATTCTGTCCCTTCTACTTTCATGGAGGAGCTTTGAATCTGTCAATTTTTTCAGGCATTTTTTTTTTTTTACCACAAGTATTTCAATATATCACATTGATTATAAGGAAATTCAAATTATATGTTTTCATGAAAATCATATACAATTCTTTAAGATGCCTCTTATACTAAATTTAAATTGCATACAAACTTTATGGACACCCTGCATATTTAAGTTATTCTATGGTTATTTAGGACTAGTTTTATTTAAAATTTCACAAGGATGGCTTATAACTCCAGTATAGCTTATTCTACTTCATGTGTTTATTCTTTGTGATTCAGTTTTTACTAACTGTTCTTTTATACATTCGAATTTAGAGAGGTTTTTAGTATAAAAATAATTTCTAAACAATAACTGAGAACTTGGGACTATTAGCTCCTTCTTCTTGGCTGAAGTAATAACCGGTGAAATGAGTTCATGCACAGTTAGTGCGATGGCAAGATATGAAAGGAAACTAATCGAGGACAAGTGTATAATGAAATTAGAATTGGTTGTGTTTTTGAATCTTTTTCCTGCTGAGGAAAGGTACTTAGCTGCTCTATACAACAGGGACATAAAATAGTCTCTTATACAAATGAAAGTTCTAATAACATTTTTTTGGAGGGGGGATTAGTAGTTAAGGGAACATAAAAATATATCAAATAGTGAAGAAAAGACTAAAAGACAAAAAATAATACTAATTTCAGTGTAAGGATAGAAACAAGGAATAAAACGTGAATATAGAAACTTGCAAGCTTTCCGGTAGGGAAAAATAAGAGAAGCAATTTCTCAATGGATTTAAATGATCATTGAGGGAATTATGAACTTTGGAAGACTTACAACCTGATACAGACAATATGATATAATCAATAATTGCATAAGACTTACATCCAGTAGCTTAGAACAATAATCACAACACAGTTGCATGAATCCTCTATTGCTATGTAACAAATTATCACAAACTTGCATTTAATACAATTATTTTTATAAGTTCAGGTACATGTTAGCTAGATGTCTGCTCTGATCTTACACACTGAAACCATGGTAGAAACAAGTTCTCCACTCCTCTCCAGCAATTAGGGTCTCCTTGCAAAGAGGAGCTATTTGCAGCTATTAGCAGAATTCAGTTCCTTGCTCCTATATGTCTGCTGTCTCCTTGTTTCCTTCTTCCTGTCAGCAAGGTACCACTCTCACCTCCTAGGATTCATCTTCAGCTTCTGGTTACATGTCCCATCCCACTGGCAGTTCATAGCATAGTCATTTCTCATAGTCCAGCAGGAGAATTCCTCTTTCAAAAATTCACCTGATTAGGTCACCCCCACCAATGATAATCCTCTTTCAAAGTCAACTTCTTAGAGACCTTAAGTACATGTGAAAATTCATTTAACTTTGCCATATAGGGTGACCTAATCATGAAATCTGTATTTCATCATATTTACAGGTTCTGTCCTACTCAATGGAAAGAGGATGATACAAAGGATAAAAATCGAGAGGCAGGAGCTTTGGGAGCCCTCTCAGAATTCTGCTACCACAGACTGCCCTCTGGCCCTCTAAGAGTCATGTGCTTCCCAAATGAAAAGTGCTTTCATCTCTTAAAATTCCTGAGCTTTGTCCCATTGCAGTGGAATCCAAAATCTATAATCTAAATATGAATCTCATCAGATCTTTCACTCAAAGTCCTCAATTAAATCTAAATATCATCAGCATAAAGTCTAAAATATCATCATCTAAATCATTCCGGAGCAGGTGTGGATGAAGCTCCAGGTATTATCTTTTAAACATAGCTATTTAGGGCACAATTTTTCTGCATCTACTTCCTTCCATCTGGTCCTATCTCCGCAGGCCCTCTATCAAAATTGAAATCTGCTTCAACAGCAAGGACATCTCAAGAGCATTTCTCGGAAATTTCACCCTTTTTTAAGAAGGCTCAATTAATTAGGTCAGGCCCACCCATGATAACCTTTTTTACTGCATCAGAGACAATCTACAATAAAGATTAGCAGAGTATTTAAAAAGCACAGAGAAGGAAAGGACTGATAACTCTGTGTGGGTTATGAATTCAAATAGGAGTTGATAAGGAAAGAGAAGAGAAAAATACACATATTTTAGATGGAACCTGTAGCAAGACACAAAGCTGTATACAGCAGAGCAAGTGCATGAAGGATTTTGGTGGGTGGCAAAATATTACCATATGCTGAGGTAGCTTATTAAGGATCACTTTGCCATTCTTTACAAGTTAGATAATTTCATGTAGGCAGTAGCTTTAAATCTTTTTAAGCAACTAAAATTGTTTCCTTAAGTCTCTGAAACTTTTTCTAGTATGATTTCATGGAACTCAAAATAGATGAAAGCAAAGATGGGGTAATGTTTAGAGGTGCTCAGAGTTCATCTCAGGGATTTATTTCTTATCTCTAAGAAAAGAAAAGAGAAAGAAATGAGACAAAGCTCAAGTGTGGATGCACTGATGAACAAAGGTCGTATCTTCCAAGTACACATATTTACTTAATAGTCTGGATCCAAAAAATGATGTTAAAGATGTTACATTTTTGTTAAAGATGTTACTTCAGTACTAGCAGTCTTCCTCACAATTTTTTTTTTCTAAGAACTGTACCTGGTACCCAGGGTAAATTTCAAGAAGCCTCATCTGTTTTGCACAGTCCTTCCCACCCGGCAAAGGGCAATAGATGTAGGAGTAGAAAGCCAACTCAGAATAAGAAAATAAGATTATCTTCCTAAAATTTGAAGATTTGAACAGAGATTGAATGTCTTCCAGGGTTGTTGGCAAAACTGGGCAAAGTAAAACTGTGATCAGATGCAGGCCTCAGAGCAAATCAACCAAATCTAGCCTGTTTCTGCCTGTTTTTGTGTGACTGTATGATCTGCAGGCAAGGATGGTTTTTACGTTTTTAAAATGGTTGGAGGGAAAAGTAAAAAGAAGAATCATATATTATGGCCCATGAACATTTGATGATACTTACATTTTAGCGTGTATAAATAGTTATTAGAGTGTAGCCACAGTCATTCATTTATGGATTGCGTGTGGCTGACTTCACACTTCAAAAGTGGAGTTGAGTAGTGCAACAGGGAACTGCACAACCTGGGAAACTTAAAATATCCACTGCCGGGCTCTTGATGTGTAACAAAATTTGCCTCTTTTCACTGTGTCTGGAGGAATGGACCATGAAACATTTCAAGCTGGTTCAATCTTTTGTTAAGTCTCATTTGCTCAACTGTTTCTTTCTGTTATTTCAATTTCAATGTCTTGGCCATTAAGGTTCCTGCTTTGTTTGAGCTAACACAGTCAGCTTTCATTGCTTGCAACCAAAAGAACATTAACTTATATAATTATCCAAGAAATCCATTAGCTTTGCATAATTATAGGGCTGGATTGGCCATTTCAAGTAAATTTACTAGTGAATTAATGAAAACAAACAAGCAAAATATCTGTTTTAAAAAATGTCCACCATTGTGACAAAATTGCTTCAATTTGTCTAAATGGACAGCTAAAATTTTTAATGGCAGTTGTATTGTATGCAAAGGTTACTGTGAGGTCTAAAATTATTATTGCCATTTTCAGAAAACCAATGATTTCTGGGGATCAGGATTTAAATGGAATGCCTATGGTTCCTGTATGAATTCTATCAAGACCACATAGTGGGATGGGGGACACAGTATGTGAATGCCACTCTTTTAGCTTTGCTAGACACACAAGCTGCTTTTTTAGCTACTTGACTGTGAGCATGAATGTTAGTGACTCATTTGATCACTCTACTTGAGAGTCTTTTTCTTAATTGTTTTCTCTGACTTCATCTTTCCAGATAAACTGATAGCCAGTGGGCTATATTTGGCCTGTACAATCCAGCCTGGTGGGCACACATATGACAAACTCTACCCCTCTTCTAACTTTACCTGCTTCATGCTCTCATTGGGATATAGTTATGCTTGTTGCTTAATTTTTATGTTAAGATGCAAATTGGTACTTTCTCTGTTTCGCTCATCCTCTTTCTAATGAGAAACTTATTATAAGGATGTTATCCATTAGATCGCTTCCCCTTTTCCAATAAACTAACCACTTTCTGATGTTCTTTCTCAATCCAGACAGCCTAAACCTTATACATGTAGTAAGCCACATCTCCGGTGCATTTGCTAGCAGGAGAGATTCCCTTTCCAGGTCTTATGACA
Source organism: Galagoides demidoff (assembly GCA_963574575.1). NCBI lineage: Eukaryota > Metazoa > Chordata > Mammalia > Primates > Galagidae > Galagoides > Galagoides demidoff. The sequence continues at coordinate 39,779 of CAUYQV010010177.1, forward strand.
ATTGCCTTTCTAATTCTTAACCTTGGGTCAAATTTATCTTCAACATCTTTAGCTCTGTTTCTTCTAAAGGTAGAGAAAGGGATGTACAAAACACGCACTTCCCAAGCACACAGTTGATAAGCAGTACTTGATACTTCAATAAACCTTAAAATATTTTTCGATTAAATAAGAGGATGAAGATGAAGACAAAGTCGAAGACGAAGAAGGAGAATAATTACCAGAAGTCTCAGAGAAAGTTATCTATGTGTTTGGATGAGTTTCTCTGACAATCTGGTCATAATGAGACCAAACTAAATTGTTCAGTGTAGTGCAGGACATTATTTCTAGTTCTCCTGTCTGTGAGGCCAACTTTCTAGGCTATGAAACAAACAAGGAAAATGATAAAAAAACAAACAAACAAACAAAAAAAAAAAAACAAAGAAAAAACTCCAGGCTTTTCAAGATTGTCTATCCTAGAAGGCTTTGAAAGCCAGCATCGGACTTTTTTTTTTACATTACGATTCTGGTTTTCTTCTGAGCAGGGAAGCTAAAAAAACTAATATAGCCATTGTTACCACGTAAAAACGAAACCCTATAATTTATTTACTAAACAGAAGAAATAATATACATAGGTCATTAGTAAAGTTTTGAGATACACAAAAATCAGGAACGTAAAATCCACACATATGGAAACAAATGAAGCCCTCCAGCAATACCTGTAAGCCTCGCAGCAAGTTGAAACTTGCACGGGTGAATCAGAAAGGATGCTGTCAACTGCGTTTCCTGGTGAAATAATGGACCCCAAACACAGTCTTTCTTAAAACTTTGGTAAAGACTCATGGATTGTAATACACAAAAAATTTGGCACAAAATGGCTTGGATTTATATATTTGTACAGAATTTAAACACCATGACTTTTCTCTGCTATCTGACTTATGTTCATACAATTTTCCTTGGGTTGGTCTACATTTTTATTCAGCTTGGAATTATATGAGGTTCATTCTTCTGACTTTGTTTCTCATTGAATTCTTTATATTTTAAAACCAGATCTTTTACTCTCAATGTTCTTTACTAAGTGGCAATTAGTGTTAATCTTTCAGTTTTGATAAACGCATAACTTGATTAGAACTAAGTTTAATGCATGTCTATCATGTTAAAAACATCATGAGGCTAAATATTTCACTATGACTTTTAGTCTGAGATCTTAGTTTTGGTGAATGAGGTATGGAATGCTGGAGCACAGGACATTGTCTAGGTCATGAATGCAAAGCCCCAGGACAACTTTCACCTCAACTCCTTTCCCAACAGAACGGTAGATTTTCTGTAGATAATTCTGACCAAAGACTCACAAACACTGTCCTGAGATTCTCTGATTTGTACAGCAGGAGTATCAAATTATTAGCCAGCCTTTCCCAGTTTTATGTTTGGAGCTGGCCTAACTCTCAGTTATGACTTTGTCTCCCAATTTTCATAAATAACCAAGAGTCATGAATTCTATTTCCCAATCATCACTGCTCCTCTCCTATAAAATGTATGCTTTTATGTTTTTTCACTTCTCAAAACCCACTTCCACATCTGAGGAAGATGTACCCCTCCTTTTATCCAAGACCAAATTTCCATTTTGTCCTTGACTCTATCCTATCTAATTTTGTAGAAGCTGATCCCATCTATTGAAAATCACACAATGAATATGTTTTTATCTTAAGTGTGCAATCATTTTAAATATCCAGCCATATATATATATCAAGTATCATGTTGTATGCTTTAAATATGTACAAATTTTATTTGTTAATTACACATAAAGGTGAATTTATTTAAATTTCAATAAATCATCACTTTTAGCCTCAAATCAAATCTTTTTAGCCATTTAATTGCTTCAGACCATATTAGGTAACATATATACCTAGGCTTGATCCTTGATCCTAGAGCTTTTTATCTTCCTTCTATATTATTCTTCTCCATAGATGCAACAATTAATCCCATTTCAATGCATGAGTGAAAAAAGAATCAGAAATTTCTTATCTTTTCTGGCTTTCTCTCCAGCATCACAGACACCTGCACAGAAAATAAATTATGTCTTTATACAGAATTGTACAATTCAGTTGAAACTGGATTGGTCACAGACTGGTTGTGCTCATGTTAATCCTTTTTCTGATACTGATAAGTAAATGAATCCTTTTTGATTACTGTGATTTGTGACAATCTGGGCTAAAGTAGAAAATTTACTGAAAAGTAAGGAGTGGATACCCATGAGTAAAGTAATGAAATCAAAGGAGGAGATTAGTAGTGAATGAAAAATCCTCAATAGATTCTCCTTCATTTCCTCAGGCCTAAGGTGAAAGTAAGAAGAATTTTAAAACTGGTTTACACCAAGAGATTATTATGAAAGAAGAATAAGCTCAATATTATGGATTTTTGTTCTATGTGAGAAAGGCATTACTAGCAAGAGAGTGGGTCAATTTAAAATTCAAATTTGAAGATGGAAGAACCAAGTTTCACATACTCCTCTGTATTTCTACTCCATTATGTGTGTATAATTTCACTGCTATCAAGTAGAAGGTCTGTTTATATTTCTAAGTGTGTGTATAAATAAATAATCGAAAAAGCTTCAGTTTTTAGCTTCATTGTAATAGTTTATCAAATATTAGCAATAGTGAAACTGCTTATATATTTACCTTAAAGACTAATGGAAGTTAAAATAATTCATTAAATTATAACTTTTATAACTGAAGAAACTTTTTTTTTTTTGTAGAGACAGGGTCTCACTTTATTGCCCTTGGTAGAGTGCTGTGGCGTCACACTGCTCACAGCAACTTCCAAACCTTGGGCTTAGGCTGTTCTCTTGCCTCAGCCTCCCAAGTAGCTGGGACTACAGGCACCCGCCACAACACCCGGCTATTTTTGTTGTTGTTGTTGCCGGGGGCTAGGTTTGGACCCCCCACCCTTGTTATATGGGGCCAGTGCCCTACTCACTGAGCCACAGGCGCTGCCCAACTGAAGAAACTTTTTAAAACAATATGTGATTTTTTTTTTTTAATTTCAGGTTAATGAGAGGGTACAAACAGCTAGGTAACAATATTTGCATTTGTTAGGTGGAGTCCATCTTGTAGTTGAATATGTATATGGCACACTCAAAAGGTGTGCCATATACACTTACATTGTGCCCATTAAGTCGGAACACACCAATCTCCCCTCATCACCTCTCTCCCTCCCTCGTTCTCCCTTTCTGCAGCTTGAATTGAATTGAGTTTTTCTCTTAGGTGGGCATGTATTAGATTATCTACTGAGTTCATATTAGTATTGAGTACACTGAATATTTGCTCTACCACTTTTGTTAATACTTTACTAAAGAAAACGTGTTTCAACTCCATCCAGGTTAATATAAAGATGTAAAGTCTCCATCATTTTATAGTTGAATAGGATTCCATGATATATATATATATCCCATTTTTTTAATCCATTTCTGGGGTAATGGGCATTTAGGTTGATTCCATATCTTGGCAATTATAAATTGAGTTGCGATAAACAATCTGGTGCAAATATCTTTTGGTTAAAATTTTTTCCCTTTGGGGTAGATATCTAGTAGTAGGACTATGGGGTCAAGTGGGAGGTCTATTTTGAGTCCTTTGAGAATTCTCCATACGGTTTTTCCAAAGAGGTTAGTTACATTAGTTTGTAGTCCCACCAACAGTGTAAAAGTACTCCCTTCTCTCTACCTCCACTCCAGCAACTTCAACTTGGGCACCTTGGGCGGGGTTAAGTGGTATCTCACTGTGGTTTTGATTTGCGTTTCTCTGATTATTAGGACAATGAGCACTTTCTTATATGTTTGTTAGCCATTTCTGTGTCTTCCTTAAAGAAGTTTCTGTTCATGTCTCTTGCCCAGTAATAGATGGGATTTTTTGCTCTTTTTTTGTTGATTAATTTGAGTTTTCTATAGATCCTGGTTATCAAACTTTTGTCAGATTCATAATATTCAAATATTTTTACCAGTTTTGAATAATGTCTATTTGCTTTAATTTTTGTGCAGAAGCTTTTCAGTTTAATTAAGTCCCGTTTGTTCATTTTTGTTGTTGTTGCAATTGCCACTGATGTCCTCTTCATAATGTCTTTCCCCAGACCAACATCTCAAGAGATTTTTCCCACACTTTCTTCTAGGATTTTTATCATTCCTTGTCTTAGATTTAAATCTTTTTCCATCTTGATTCAATTTTTTTTTTTTGAGACGGAGTCTCACTATGTTGCCCTCTGCAGAGTGCCATGGCATCACAGCTCATAGCAACCTCAAACTCTTGGGCTTAAGCAATTCTCTTGCTTCAGCTTTCCAAGTAGCCGGGACTATAGGCACCCACCCCAATGCCCAGCTATTTTTTTGTTGTAGTTGTTATTATTGTCCAGCTGGCCTGGGCTGAGTTTGAACCTGCCACCCTCCATGCATGTGGCTGGCACTGTAACCACTATGCTACAGATGCCGAGCCTTGATTCAATTTTTTGTAAGTGGTGATGTGTGCGGGTCCAGTTTCAGTCTTTTACATGTGATTATCAAATTCTGCCAGAACCATTTGTTGAATAGGAAATCATTTTCCCAGTGTATGCTTTTGTTTGGTTTATCAAAGATCAAATGGCTGTAAGTGACTGGTTTCAACTCTTGGTTTTCAATTTGATTCCATATGTCTATGTCTCTATTTTTGTGCTAACACCATGCTGTTTTAATCACTGTGGACTTTTAATATAATCTAAAATCTGGTAAAGTGATGCTGCTGGCATTGTGTTAATACTACAAATTGCCTTGGCTATACAGGTTTTTTTCCTGGTTTCATACATAACAAACAACTCTTTTTTGCAGTTCTTCAAAGTATGATGTTACTATGTTAATAGGGATTGCATTGAATCTGTAGATTGCTTTGGAAGGAATAAACATTTTAACAGTATTGATTCTTCCCAACCAAAAGCATGATATATTCTTCCATTTGTTGATATTGTCTGCTATTTCTTTTCTTATGGCTTCATAATTCTCTTTGCAGAGGTCCTTCTTCTCTTTTTTTAGGTATATTCCTAGATATTTTATTTTCTTTGAAGCTACTATAAAGGGAATTGTGCATTTGATTAGCTTCTCAACTTGGCATTATTGGTGTATACAAAGACTATTGATTTGTGAAACACTGATTTTATACCCTGAGATATTATTGTATTTCTTGATCACTTCCATGAACCACATGGTTCAATCTCTGGGGTTCTCTAAGTATAAGAGCATATCATCATCAAAGAGTGAGATTTTGACCTCCTTTGCCTAATTTGGATATACTTTATATCCTTCTCTTGCCTGATTGCATTGACTAAAATTCCAGCACTAAGTTGAATGGTAGTGGTGATAAAGCACATCCTAAATCTCTGTTTCATAAATCTGGCAGCACTTAAGTTTGGTGCATAAACATTTTGAGTTGAAATGTTCTCTTTTTGTGTTGGTCTATTGACCAGAACGAGGTAACATTCTTTGTCTTTCTTAACTTTAGTTGTTTTAAATGCATTCGTGTCTGAAAATAAGATTGTGACACTTCCTTTTTCTGATTTCCATTTTCCTGAAATATTATTTTCTAAACCTCCACATTAAGTCTTGTATTGTCAAGGTTAGATGTTTCAGGCAAATATAGGAAAAAAAATGAAGAGTATGTCACAATGGATCCTTACCAATACCATCTTTCCAAAGGCCAAAGATAGCCCTCAGAAAAAAGGAGAAAAAAGATAAAGAAAATTAAGGAGACAATTACATAAGAGGAAGGATAAAAAGGGATATCTTAGTTATTGGAAAATTTATGTAGGTAAGGTAAGAATAGTAGAAAAATCTCTACCAAAGGAGAGAAAAAGAGGAGAAATAGAAAAGAGAAAGTAAAAGGGCTGAAAAACTGTAAATAAGATGGAGGCACCTTTGTTTTTGAAGTAGAAATGAAAATACAACCACACCAAACCAAACCAAACTAAATAACAACAAAGAAAAAAATACTAAGAAAAAAATGAGAAAATGAGCAAAAAAAAGGGAAGAAAAATAAATATGTTTGTGCATATATATATTTAAATATACAGACACACACACACACACACACACATATATATATATATATATATATAGAGAGAGAGAGAGAGAGAGAACTACAGTGCACTGGTGGCACTGTGGTGTTAGAGATGGAGAACACACTCACTGCTTTTGCTGTATTAAACAGGGGCCAGAAACCACTCGCTAGTTGCAGAGGAGATCACGTCTTTTCTTCTTATTTGTCCTCAGTCTGGGCCTAGCTATTTCATGATAATTCAGTCCCCATGGGATTGGGGTCTTGAAGCTCTCATCAACTTTTTTAGGAGGCTCATCTAACAGTACCCCAATGACAACAAAGTGGCCTCTTGGGGGTGCAGGGGCTGCTCAGCTCATCCAAATTTGACTGCCTGAGCTCAGTAGGCACTCCAGAACCAGCCATGCGCTAGGGTCCTGCAGATTGTTCCTTCTGCAGATTTCCCCACAAGAGTGGCACCCTGCCTGTAGCCAAGACATTGGGTGGGCGTTCCAATCCTCCCAGCATTCAATACTGGCCACCAATGTTTGAGTTCACTGGCTTGCTGAATCTCTCTAAGGCAACTCCAGCAAGCAACTCTGTCTAAAATAAAAAGACAGTAGGATAGCCCCTTCCTGTCTCCCGTCCCCTGTGGGAAGAGCCAGATAGCCAGTCTCTGCCCATATCTAGGAACTTGCTTCTGTGCTGGACTTCCTCAGCTCCAGACCTCCTCATTGACTCCTGGAGTCTCCAACTGTTTCACTGTGCTCCAGAGTGATGTTTCTGGGTAAGTACTCCCAGCCAGAGGTGGCTGAAGTCCTCTTACCCCTGTCTCACCAGGAGTAGATGGTAAAAAAGAAAATGTCTCTAATCTCTATACTGCTCTACCACCTCCCCATATGTGAAATTTTAATCTCTAAATACAATGTATTTCTTTTGATGTGACTTTTAAACTACAAAAAAGCATGGTTCTTGTTTAATATTATTAAAAACAAATCTACTTTAACTTTTCATCATTAAAAAAGTAATGCATAATGTTTCTAATCTTTTATGATAAATTCCATTTAATATTCTTACTTTTTCTTGCTGTCAAAATACTTAATGTAACTATGATCCTCTACCTAAGTGCATTAATTCAGACAGAATGCAGGTACTTGGTTGTCAGCTAGAGACCTATGCTCAGGGCAAACTTATGGAGCATTGGCCAACAGTGCTCAAGAACATGCGGTATCTTTCATATCTTTTTTCTTTCATCATGAAGCTTACTTTCTCTTCAATTGGAATAACTAGTACATATGTAGCCCACTTATTTCCTTTAATTTGAATTCTCTATAACATGGGGATCACTGATGGAATTACCCTAAAAGGAGTTACATAAACAGAAAGATTATGTTTGGGCAAAAGACTACCCAGCTTGTTCCTGGATGAGGGTATCTGGAGAGCAATTCTGAGAACAAACTGAATACATGCCCGTGAAAAGTCACTCTGTTTTGAAAGATCAGGTCTACATATACCTATATTGCTCTTTTATTGGCTTCACTGTACTTCAAATTAGATGAATTAATGTCCAACTAATACTGATATCCAGTAGCAAATTACAGCCAGAAACAAACCTGCCATATATATATACATATATATAATGTGTGTGTGTATTTATATATACATATGCACATCCAAAGTGGACATAAAGTTCATGTGCAATTTCAAATAGCTTGACATAGCAAATTGCACATGAACTTTATGTCCACCTTGTATCCACAAACACAATTAATATGTGCTTTGTTCATTTGTTTGTTTAGAGACACCCAAGCTTCACTGTCCACTGTCCTACTGTGAGCTCCATTTTCTTTTGAGAAATTGCCACTTACAGCTCGGTGCCTGTGTTTCAGTGATTAGGGTGCCAGCCACATACTCTGAGGATGGGGTTGAACCCAGCCCAGGTCAGCAAACAACAATGACAACTGCAACAAAAAAACAGCCATGCATTGTGGCAGGCACCTGTAGTCCCAGCTACTTGGGAGGCTGAGGCAAGAGACTCACTTAAGCCTAAGAGTTTGAGGTTGCTGTGAGCTGTGACACCAGAGCACTCTACCAAGGGTGACCTAGTGAGACTCTGTCTAAAAAAAAAAAAAAAAAAAAAAAAGAAAAGAAAAGAAAGAAAAGAAAATGAAATTGCCACTTACTTTGGTCAGTTTTGATAGAAGGACAACTCAATTTGCTGAGCTTCCAGTGAAGAAATTAAAGGAAGTAGATTGATTCTTTCATCCTCAGAAGGTGTTGGAAAGACATTTGACCAAGTGCAATCAATTAGATGCTGTCTCAACATTAAACTTTGATTTGAGGGCAGAAGGTAAATCTGGGCCATCATTCATGACAACATTGGCATGCAGACAAGATCATATTCCTTCTATAAAACCTTTGCCTTACTTCTTCCTTTTTAGACCTCTAGTGCTCCACTGATATGAATAATCTCAGATGAGTTTTTCAGGTCGTATCAACTTTGTGAACCTCTGATTTTTCTGACAATTTTGGATTTTGCCAAATTGGCCCAAGTCAGTTTCTGTGTTTTTCAAGCTAAAGGTTCTATTTATAATCTATATTTTTAATCACTTAGCTGTAAATGTATACGGTTCCTAAAACATTTGTCCCAATAACTTACCATCAGCAGGGTATAACCATAAAGAAACATTTGACCTGCTGACTTTCCCTTTGAGCTGTTTGAGTTCCAGGCTTTAGGGAATTATTTGCCCCTGTCTTAAGACTTATACCATTTGCTTTAGTTATCAAATGGAGGAGCTTTTTCAAACTAAAGCTGATCCACTTAATGCAACTCTCTACTAAATTCTAGTGGGCATTTACAATGGGTATGGAGATTTTGTTTGCTTTGATTTCTGCTATGTCATGGAGACCTGGACCAGACCTATCTAGAACAATATATTCATTGAATAAATTATTTTTAGTAAATGAATGAATATCAGAGACTATAGTTGAATGTTCACATACATAATCAGAATACATTTTTCTCATTTTAAAACCAAATTATGTTAGTACTGAACTGGCATATCTAAGGATTATATTTCTACTTTTGATAAGATAAATTTTCCTAATATCCAAGGACAAATTGCCTTTATTGTGACATTTATATCTTATTTACTTATCCAATAGAATACTTGTCCAATGAAATTGGACTTTATTGTCCAATTATTTGAATGAAAACATGAAACAATTCAAGTAATATTAAATAACACTAAATTATTTAGCTAAACTTCTAAGCTTTTATCCACAGAAATTATGAAATGAAAAAAAATTGCTTCTGAATGAGTTACTCCTCAAATATATATGAAATAGAAAAGACCTTGCCAAGTTTATCTCTAATTACAATATACTTAATGAGAGTTTGAGGGGAAAATTTAGAAATAATTTTACTTATTATTCTAAAATGAATCAGAAAAATTATATTTTCAATAGTTATCTTTATTGCTGATTATTTATCCTTAAGATGCAGATTTAGAATCAGACTCTCAATCTACTCTGACTTAATTTGCTTATACAAACAGTTTGTTTCCTGATTACCAAACTTTCGTATGTCCACTTCAGCTGTATTCTGTAAAAGTTGCTTTTATCCCCCCTCCCCAAACACACACACAGATCCCATCCACCAGGTTATGTAAACATTTGGAATAAGGATCACTTTAAAGGATTAATGCACAGAAGAACAAAACAGTAACAAACAACAATAGAAATTAAATTTAAAAATAAAGTTTTCAAAAGTTAGTAAACTAACATACCAATTTTGCCAATCTAAAGTATTTATCTTATTCTTTATTCATTTATCATTGCCTCTGGTGAACTCCCATGCAAATTCTATATAACATCATGAACTGCTTCATCTCCCTGGAATCTTATTTTTAGTGAGAACTCTAAATTCTCCCTCCTGAGGTCATCTGCTCTCCTCCTTAATTCACCTCATAAAAGTATTCCCAAACAGAAGTTTAAGATGATTCACATGGGTTTAACTTCCGTGTTTTCCTATTTATAATAATTATAGTCTTATCTTGCCACTGTTCACTGCCTAAAAATAGTTGCCTCATATACTTTGTCTAGTATTGTAATTGCTTTTTTTTTTTTCTGGGAAAGCAAACATAGTACCAGTTACTGTGCCCTGACTTCTATTTATGTTTCTACATAAAATCATATGCTGTTTGCATAAAATGGCAAACATTTTCTACATCTTTGATCAATAAAACTTTCTTGTCAACATCAGAATTGACCAATGAATAACAAATACTATAAATATATAGTACGATTATAAATACTATTATATATATATATATGATATAAAAATCCTATAAGTAGGATTTTTAACTAAACATTCATCATTACTACTACTTAACCAAATTTTGATGTAATAACCAAGCCTCCAGCCCTTGACTCCCTCCCTAAGACCAGTGGGGAACAAGCCCCCTACCCTAGAAAAAGAAACCTCTCCTAAGCCTTTTAGTTCCTGCCCTCTCAAGAGTAGAGAAACAGCCTGAAATTCAGGAAGTATGCAGAGAGGAGTTGAGGAATGGAGGGGTTGATTCCAAATAAAGCCTTGGGTGAAGAGGTCCCAAGTTGTTCTTGGAAATTTACCCAACACTTGTTTTGTACCCCTGAATCATGAGCCAATGTATCCTAAGTAAACATGTACCTCCACCCTGAATTGTGTAAACCCCTATGACATACCCCATCTTATGATCATGAAGTAAGTACTTGTGATATATCTTGTGATGTATGAATCAATATGTGCCCTTATTTTGTGACCCTTGAGCTATATTGAGCTTTGCTAACCGCTATGATTGGCGTCTGTATTGCGCTAGCTTGCTAGTCACCATGACTATGCAGAGTAATGGTATAAAAGGGCTTCTCCCCCACTGTTCGAGGCTTCTTGTTGGCCCACCACAAAAGTCCCCTGCAGGTGCACCTGTAGGTATATCAAATTATCAATAAATTTCTATTACTTAATTATACCTGAAGTGAGGTCCATCCTTCTCTTGCATCTACCATCCCATTTCAGTTAACACCATATTTTTAATTCAGCTGCTTGTAAAAATTAGACCATATAAGACAGTAATTCTAATTTAACTGTTTAAATTTGTGAACTATAATTATATCCTCCTCTAAATCTAATTCATTACAAATAAAATAAATGTTATTCCAATAATAACAAAATAAAGTTATTTTTGGCAGTCAAAGTCCATGGAGATCCTTTACTACATCAGGCAGTGAGAGACGTTAATGCAGTAGTTGGAAAGGTCATTTAGTTTTCTTATTAAGAGTAGGAAATCAAATTTCATCTAAATGTTTCATCACTTGAAAATAATAAATCTAAGGTGATCTTTATTGAAGGGTGCATGTGGGAAGACCTAAGGGAGGAGTCATATCTTGACGTGCTTGCATTGCTAGTAATAATGATTTTATAAGTTTGAAACTAATGCTCAATTATTGTTAGTAAATTATAAATATTAGGAATAGGGAACAAAGTCAAGATAAAGGGAGACAGTTATGAATTTTTGATTCAGGCTGGTATTTCTGGGCTCTGAGAAGTGCAAGATCCTATCATTTTCATATTTCTGCAGCCTAGCATGTTGTACATCCCCCCTCCACTTGCAGCTGGAGCAGCAGCTGGCTGGAGGCTTTGAAGCTGCTTTCAGCCAGGGCAAGGTTGTGTGCTCCGAAGGAGTGGTTTTGGGGAATTAAGAATGTGAGTTCTTTAAACTTTGTCCAACTCAGGAAGACTTGCTCTGGACGACATAAGAAGAAAAAAGATCTCCATTCTTCTGTCACCTTGATTGGGCCAGAGGAGTCTATCTGTTTGGACACAAGGCTGTCAGAGTATTAAAACATCACATCTGTGATGTGTGACTATGGGTCAGCTAGGATTTGGTCCTTAAATAAGCTTCTGATTGGTTTCCTTATCAGGAATTGGTTTACATTAAGACTGTTATACTTTGAAGCAGTAAAAGGTAACAAGTAAATCCTTCAAATTAACATAATCAGCTATAGAGGTGGTCTAGTTAGTAGAAAAGCAAGTGCAGCAAGAACCTTGATGGGATGGATTGTTTGCCTTGCTTTCACGAGATTTATGACTGTAACATTGATGTATGAAATAAATACAGAGCTAGCCTGATACTCGGTGTGGTATACTAGAAGCCTCACAAAGAAGTGTGTGCCGCCTCCCAAGTCCCGCTGCTCTTAAAACTATCTTTTTGTCTGTGTCTATTATTTCTCTATATTAATTATCTATAATTCCTACTAATAATCTTCTTCAGTCTACTCACACCACAAGGCCACTAGGGAGTAAACCCACTGTGTGTTGTGTCTGGTCCGCGACCATTTATAAGATCACTTTATAGTACCTTAGATCACTTATGTTGAAGTATTGCAAATGATCTATTTGTGTGACTGATTATCTCAGCTGAAATAAAATAAATTCATATAAGCTAAAAATATAAACATGTTGATAAAGGCATTTATAAGTTTTTAATAACTTTTCATGACAAAAAGCAAACCATTTAGAGGGTGGTTATGCCTCTTTGTATCTAATATTAATTAGGAATTGATTAACAGTTGTAAATTAGCAGATATTCTATTTTCATCATTTATAATATGAGGTTTTGAAGCACATATACATTGTGAAACATTTAAACCTATATAATTAACAAATTTATTACCACATGCAGTTACTATTTCTGTAGGAAAGCACATAACATCCATGGTCTTTATTTTTTCAGGAATACAATATGTCATCATTAACCATTGCCACTTTGCCATGCAATAGATCTCTTAAAAATTTTTTTCTCTCAAACTATAATTATGTATACTTTGACCAACATCTCTCCATCTTCCTCTCTTGCGTAACCTCCCAATCCTCTGATAACCACCATTCTACTGCTTTTTTGTGATCAGTATTTTAGAATCCATACATCCATGAGATCATACATTATTTGTCTTTCTTTGCCTGGCTTATTACACTCAACAAAATGTCCTCCAGGTTCATCCATGTTGTTGAAAATAGAAGGATTATTATATTATGGTTGAATAAAATTTTATTTTGTATATATATGATACATTTTCTTTATCAATTCCCCCATTGAGGGACACTTAGGTTGATTCTATATCTTGGTAGTTGTGGATAGTGATACAATAAACACTGAAGTACAGATGTTTCTTTGAAATACTGATTTCATATCTTTTGGACATATGCACAGTAATGGGATTGATAACCCATATGCTAATCCTAATTGTAATTTTTAAAGAGCCTATATATTATTTTCCATGATAGCTATACTCATTTACATTTATACCAACAATGTACAGTGTTGTCTTTTCTCTTTCTTTTGCCAATACTTGTTATTTTTTACCTTTTTGATCATGGCCATTTAACTGGGGTAAGGTGATATCCTGTTGTAGTTTTAATTTGCATTTTTATGAAGATTAGTGATAATCATCTTTTCATATTTCTATTGACCATTTCTGTGCTTTCTTTGGAGATATATCTATTCATGTCATTTCTCCATTTTTTCAATGATGTATATATACTTATTTAGATAAGAAATATTTTAAAACAATTGGAATCTCTGTTTCTTATTTTTTTCAATGCTATGGCATATTTATTTAACTATCTCAATTTTTTAAAATTTCAGATTGATATAAGGGTTCAACTGCTTAGGTTATGTTGCTTGCATTTGTTTAGTCCAAGTTGTACCCAGAAGAAAAAAAAATCATTTTACCATTAGCCCATTTTTAATTAGGTTATTTAGTACTTTTGCAATTTTTGGCAGGGGCTGGGCTTGAACCTGCCACTTGCGGTGTATGGGGCTGGTGCCTTACTCCTTTGAGGCACAGGCGCCACGTATTTTTGCTACTGAGTTGTTTGAGTTCCTTATATGATTAGGATATTAACCCCTCATCAGATGAATATTTTGTATGTATTTCTGCCCATTCTGTAGGTTGTATCTTTGCTCTGTTGATTGCTTTCCTTTAGTATGTAGGAGCTTTTTAGGTTGGTGTCATCCTATTTGCAGGTTTTTGCTGTCATTGTCAGTGCTCTTGTGGTCTTGAATCATTGCTCACACCAATGTCATGAGGTATTTCCCTTATGTTTTCTTCTAGAAGTTTTATGTTTGGGGTTTTACATTTAAAACTTAAGTGGATTAAGTTTGGATTAAGTTTTGTATATGATGAGAGATAAGGACATAATATTATTCCATTGCCTATGGATAAAAGTTTCCCCAAGATCATTTATTGATGACACTGTCTATTCCCCAATGTGTGTTCTTGGCATCATTGTCAAAATTCAGTTGGCTATACACATATGGATTTATTTCTGTGTTCCCTATTGTGTTTCACTTGTCTATATGTGTGTTTTTATGCCAAAACCATGCTGTCTGATTTTAGATACTACATCCTTGTACTGTAATTTGAGATCAGGCAGTATACTGCCTCCAGCTTTGCTCTTTTTGCTCAAGATTGCTTTTACAGTTAAGAACACTTAGCGATTTTATATGAATTTTAACATTTCTATAAAAAAGATATTTTTATTCAGAGATGTGGGGGTCACTCTGTTACCCAGGCTTGAGTGCAGTGGGATGGCCATTGCTCACTCCAGCTTTAAACACTTGGAATCAAGTAATCTTCCCACATCAGCCTCCTGAGTAGCTGGGGCTTCAGGCATCTACTGTTATGTCTAACTAACTTTTTTTTCTAAAATTTTAACAACAGGGTCTTAATATATTATTCAGGAAGGTCCTAGACTCCTGGCTGCAAATGATTCCCTCATCTTAACATCCCAAGCCAGTGGGATTGCAGGAGTAAGCCATCACATGCAACCCCACTGACACTTTAATAGAAATTACAAATCAAACTGTAGAACATTTAGAGCAATATGAAAATTTCAACAATATTCTTTCAATGTATGAACATGGATATCTTTCCATTCCTTTGTGTTTTCTTAATTTTTTTATCTAATTTTTATATTTTGAATTATAGAAATCTTTTCTTTCATTGGTTAAATTTATTTCTATGGCTTTTTAGTAGCTATTGTCAATGGCATTGTTTCTTAAATTTCTTTTACAGATAGTATGCTATTGGTATAGAAATGCTACTGCTATTTTAGTCTTGGTTTTATAATCTGAAACTTTGCTAAATTCATTTATCAATTCTAACAACTTTTAAAGTATCATGTCATCAGCAAATGGCATGAATGTGAATCCTTCTTCTTTAATGTGGATGCCTTTTATTTCTTTCTGTTCCTTAGTTTGTCTGCTTTGGACTTTAGCAGAATGTTGAATAGGAGTAGTGAAAGTGGGCATCTTTTTTCCAGATCTTAGAAGAAAAGCTTTCAATTTTTCTTTAATCAGTATAATATTAGCTGTGGGTTTGCTAAATATGGCCTTTATTGTGTTGAGGAACATTCTTTCTATACTTAATTTATTAAGAGTTTTTATCAAGTAGTGTTGAATTTTGTCAAATGCTTTTTCTGTATCTATTGAAATGACTATATATTTTTATTCTTTCTTCCATTAGTGTGATAAATCATGTTTATTCATTTGTGTATATTAAATAATTCTCAGATCCCTAGAATAAATACCATTTGATTCATAGTTAGTTCTTGGGAAAAAAAATAATAAAATAGAAAAACTTTTTGCTAGATTAACTAGAAACAGAAAGGGAAGATCTCCAATAACCTCAATCATAAGCAAAAAAAGAGGAAATAACAGATACTACAGAGATAAGAAAAAAAAAAAAAGGATCATCACTGATTACCACAAAAAACTCTATACTCAAAATTTGAAAATGAGAAAGAAATGGACCAATATCTAGAATCACATTTCCTTCCCAGACTTAACCAGAAAATATTAGATACAACTCTTAACAGATCAGTATCAGGCACTGAAATTGGAACAACAATAATAAAGTTTCTATCAAAAAAAATCCTGGACTTGGATGGTGCCTGTGGCTCAAAGAGTAGGGCGCCGGCCCCATTTACTGAGGTGGCAGGTTCAAACCCGGCCCTAGCCAAAAACTGCTAAAAAAAAAAAAAAAGTCTTAGACCAGACAATTTTATACCAGAATTTTACTGCCCTTTCAAAAAAAATTTCATATCTAAATTAAGAACCTATTTCACATCATTGAGAAGGAAGGAACCCTTCCTAACTCCTTCTACAAAGCAAACATCACCCAGATACCAAAACCAAGTAAGGACCTAATCAAAAACAAACAAACAAACAAAAAAAAAAAAAAACTACAGACTAATATTGTAATGAATATGTTTCAACATATGCAAATTTGTAAATGTAATTCACCACATAAAACAAAGCATATGATCCCCTGAATAGATGCAGAAAAAGCATTTGACAAAATACAGCATCCTTTTCTGATAAGAACACATAAGAAAATAGGCATAGATGAGACATTTCTTTTTTTCTTCTCTTTTTTCTTTTTGATACAGAGTGTCACTATGTCACCCTCAGTGGAGTGCTGTGATATCACAGCTAACAGCAACCTCAGACTCGGGCTTAAGTGATTCTCTTGCCTCAGCCTCCTGAGTAGTGGAGACTACAGGCACCCACCACAATGCCCAGCTATTTTTTGGTTGCAGTTGTTAATTTAGTTTACCAGGTCCCTGGCTTGAACCCACCAGCTTTGGTATATGTGGCTGGCACCCAACTCACTGAGCTATGGGTGTCAAACTGAGACATTTCTTAAACTGCTTGAAGGCATCTACAACAAACCCACAGCCAACATTATACTGAATGGACTAAACTGAAAGCATTTCCACTTAAAACTGGAACCAGACAAGGATGTTCTCTTTCATCACTACTATTCAGTGTAGTGCTAGAAGTTCTGGCAAATGCAATCCGGCAAGAGAAGGATATCAAGGGCAGCCAAATGAAAACAGAGGAGGTTAAACTTTAGCCCTTTACCATTTTTTTGTAAGATAGGTATAATAATGAACTCCTGCAGCATTGTTTTTTATGTGATAAATTCAAGATAGCTTTATTGACAAATTTGGAATTTTTTTTTAATTTCAGATTAATATGAAGGTACATATAATTAGGTTACACTGTTTGCATTTATAAGGTATAGTTTGAGTTGTAGCTGTATTCTTCAGCCAAGGACCGTACTATCTCCAGAAATTTGTCTACATTATTACATTTCTGAAGGACAGTTTGGCTGGTGTAGAGTTTGAATTGGCTATTCTATTTTGTTTTCCTTTAGCATTTTGAATGCATGATCCTACTCTTTCCTGACCTGTTTCTGCTGAGAAGTCTGCTGTTGGGTGTATTTGGACTTCCTTAAATGCTATTTGCTTCTTTTCTCTTACTATTTTTAGAAACTCATCTTTGTTTTCACCTTTGACGATTTGATTAATTATATGTCATGGAGTAATGTTTAGATTCAATATGACTAGAGAACTTTGACCTTCTTGTACCTCGGTATTTACTTTTTCTCCTGGGCTTAGGTGATTCTCTTGCCTTAGCCTCACGATTAGCTGAAACTACAGGCGCCCACCACAATGCCTGGCTATTTTTTGTTGCAGTTTGGTCGGGGCTGGGTTTGAACCTGCCACCCTCTGTATATGGGGCCAGTGCCCTACCCACTGAGCCACAGGTGCTGCCCTTTTTCTTTTTCAAGACAGAGTCTCAGAGTTGAAGGGAGCAGAGTCACATGGTATCACTGCTCATAGCAACCTCAAGCTCTTGGGCTCAAGTGATCCTCTTGCGTCAGCCTCCCAAGGCTGGGACTATAAGTGCCTGGAACAACGCCTGGCTATATTTTTGGTTATAGTTGCCATTATTGTTTGGCGGGCCTGGGCTAGATTTGAACCTGCCAGCTCCAGTGTATGTGGCTAGTGCCTTAGCCACTTGAGCTACAGGCACCGAGCCACTGAGCAGCCACTTATTAGAGAGATTAGTTCAAATAAAACAAAGCCAGGTGCTAATTGACCCAATAGTGGGAAAAAGTCCATGAAGATATTTCTGGAATCTTTGAGGAAGCCCCTCCCATCATAGGCCTAGAGTTATAGGAGGACAAAATGGCTATAGGGGCCAAGACTAGAGTGTTTTTGCCCTGTGCCTCCACAGTACACTGCTTCTGCATCCTCACTACTCTAGCTCTGCTGCTGCTCCAAAGGCCCCTGGAACTACTTGGACCACCACTACGGACTTAGTGGTTACCACATGGTGCTCAGGCTGCAGGTGTGCCAAATGCAAGAGTGGTACTACTGTGGCAGCTTCAAAAGTTATATTGCAAAGCCAGTGGAGCTCCCACAGAGCTACTCTACTTAGACAGTGTACAACAAAGTTTTGAGCTGTAGTCCCCACACAGAGTCCCCTCTGGGACACAGAATAGTGGAACAGAGGGAATAGGGTCACTACCCTGCATATCCCAAAATTATGGAGTCCCCAGCACGTTAAAATCTCATACCAAGAATCATAGACTTTTCAATCCATAAGAGAAGCGATGTAGGCTGAACCCAGGGAAGTCATGTGGGAGCCCTTCACATTAGTGTCCCCAGGATGGGACATGAAGTGAAAGGAGATTTTAGAACTTTAAGGTTTAACGCTTTCCCTATTAGATTTCATATTTGCATGAAGTCTACAACTCATTTTATTATGGCTGATATTTCTTTTTTAGAATGACAGTATTTGCCCAAGACAAATTTGGGCAGTCTTTGAGAAGTAAATATCTTGTTTTATCTTATAGGCTTATAACTATAAGGAACTTTCCTTGAAATTCAGATTAGTCTTTGTACTTTAGACATTTGAGTTGATGTTGAACAAGACTTATGGGGACTATTGGGAAGAGATAATTGTATTTTCCAACGTGAGAAAGTCACGCAATTTGAGGCCCAGGAATAGTATGATATAATCTGGATATTAGCCCCTTCAAATCTCATGCTGAAATTTCATCCCTGGTGTTGGAGGTGAGATCTAGTGGAAAGTATTTTTTGCTATGGAGGTGGAGCCACTGTACATGGCTTGGTGCTATTCTCTGGCAATAAGTGAGTTCTCTCTTTATTAAATAGTTTTTCATGTAAGCTGTTGTTACAAAAGAGTTTGACATCTCTCTGCCCTCTTCTCTGTACTTTTAACATGTGATACCTGCTGTCTTTCATCTTCTCCAGTGAGTGGAAGTATTCTGAAGCCTTTTCCAGATGCAGATGCCAGTGCTATGCATCCTATAGAACCATGAGTCAAATAAACTTCTTTTCTACATTACCTAACCCTAAATAGTCTCCAATAGTAATACAAATGAACTATGATGTCTCTGCAATCCCCACAGCAGCTGTGGTATGCACACTACTGAGGTTTATTCAGGCCCAAGCTTACACTAGTCATACAACAGTGATAAGAGGCAGAACTTAAGTTCATTCTGCCAGGCCAGGATTCACGTTCTCACCTGGTGCTAGGGCAGATTTAATAGCTTCACCATTGGTACTGACCTGATCTCAGGGCTTGAGAGGTTCTGCCCAGTGCTGTTTTACTATAGTGATCCTGGTACTAGTTTCCAAGGCAAACTCCTATCCGTACTTCCTTTTCATTCCCCCAATTTGCTGGTGTTTCTCTGTGCTGTATTGCCTGGGGTTGGGAGAGACATGAGAAAGGTAACACAAAGATGTCCTTTCACCTGCTTCACTGTGTCTTTCCTTATTATTATATTAAAGCCAGAAACTGTGAATTCACATTTACCTGCCTTAGTTCTCGCTAAGGTTTTCCTGTGAATGGATATTGAAATCAATGCATCTGTGTGGAGAGGATTTTAGATTTTCTCAGTATGCCACTTTACTCCACTTCTCTCTGAATTGACTATTTTTATAAGTAGGTATGTTATGCTTTCAAAACTAAACTATTATAATTCAAGCTCAGGTATAATGCTATATATTGGAAAAGATGTCATCTAATTAATCTGATTTATACTAGTTTATGAAACAGATATAATCTAAATCTAATTAATCAGTCAGAGTTCTTACAGAGAAACAGAAATAGTCGAAGATACATATTAAGAAACTTACTACAATGAATTGAAATATGTTATTGTGGGAACTAAATAAAAAGGTCTGAAATCCATAGGGAAGGCAGCTAGGAATAGCAGGTAATATTTTTCATTAGCAGGGTGAAAGTGCATCTCACAAATACAAATTCTTCTTTTTTAGGGAGGATTCACATCTGCTTTTAAGGCAACTCAACTAATTGACTCAGGACCACCCAGATTCTCTAATACAATCTTATTTATTTAAAGTAAAATGATTACCTGCAGATCTGGTGGGACAGTGCTCAAGCCAGAGAGCTGACAATTGCTGTCATCCAGGGACCTGGGCAAAGAAGCACTCAAGCTTTCATGGGCCAAAATTGCTGCTGCCCTGGACTTAAGGCATCACTCATCCTGCTGTGGGATAATAAATACCACCATCCTTGGAACTGAGTGACGAACTACTCAAGCCAGTTCAAGCCAACAAGCATCAACACCTGACTCAATTTCCTTAACCTGACAAATGCCTTCCCCAGAGAACATGTGCAGCATTTCACTCAAGTCATCATGGAGAACATCTACTGTGGCTAAAGGAATAAGGCAGGGTAAATGTTTGCTCTGCTGTGGGCAGAACAACCATAACAATTTTTGGGAAGTAGTAAGACATGAGTTTCAGGAAAACAGCACAGTGCATCCCTCCATCTCCTAGTAGGTCAGTCTTCCGGAGTAGAAACCAAGTGCACGATCTAGAGTTTTCTCCATCTCTTCACTGAGAAGGCAAGTTCCCAGCAGACAAAATAGATGCACCACAAATCCAGCTCCCAGTGGCTCAGAGAAGAGGATTCAGATGACAAGGAACCAGCATAAGAACTCTGAAAAGAGAAAAAACAAGCTGATTAGACACCTACAAACAAAGCAACTAGGTATCACTTGACATGAAGAACAGAGCAGTATCTCACATATCAATATTAAGATTGAACATAAATGGCTCGGCGCCTGTAGCTCAAGTGGTTAAGGCACCAGCCACGTACACCTAAGGTGGCGGGTTCGAGTCCAGCCTGGGTCCGCCAAACAACAATGACAGCTGCAACCAAAAAATAGCCAGGCATTGTGGCAGGTGCCTGTGGTCCCAGCTACTTGAGAGGCAGAGGCAGGAGACTCACTTGAGCCCAGGAGTTGGAGGTTGCTGTGAGCTGTGATGCCATGGCACTCTACCCAGGGGGATAGCTTGAGGCTC
>CAUYQV010010179.1:0-42262 GCA_963574575.1 Galagoides demidoff
TAACTTGAAAGTAGTTATACAGAAATCATTCAGTCTGAAAAATAGAGGAAAAAATGTTTTAAAAATTGAACAGTGCCCCAGGTAACTTTGAGACATAAAGTTGTAGTCCAAAAAGGACAGGAAAAAGAGAATGTTCAAAAAATACTTTAAAAAAAAAGTTAAGTACCACCCATGATTGTATTAATGAACACAGCTATGATTTAATAAAAGCAAAACATCTATTAGAGTGTAGGCTCTCAAAGTAGTGGTTTCTATTTTCAGTTATTCTAGTTTTAAAACATGATTGTTACAGTACTATGTGTTAAATTGCACAGATCTTTATCATTTTATAGTTACCAAAGATCAGTGTAAACATTGAATATTAGTTGTCCTAGACAGTAATAGTTTTGTCTTTTTATTATGTCATGGAATTTCCTTCATTTAGATAACTAAAAATGAAATGGTGTACTCAGTGTTTATCATAAATTGATGTTTTTAATTAGGTACACGCCTGATGTGGTATTTCTACAGGAAGTTATTCCCCCATATTATAGTTACCTAAAGAAGAGAGCAAGTAATTATGAGATTATTACAGGTAACAATTTTCCTATTATTTAACTTGTTTTTTTCCTTGAAAAACAGATTGATGAAAGAAGATAAATCAAAGTTAGCCGATCAGAACATAGAGAAGAAAAAGCACAAATAAGTTTAAGAAAAGTAAGATGTAGTATATACTAAAAGAATTATAGGATAATATTTTATACAGCTTAATGTTAATAAGTGTAAAAAAAGTGAGATAGATAATTTTTTAGGAAAATATAATTACTAAAATTTGAGGTGCTAACTTTTTGGTGAAATTCAGTTGTTCGAAGTTTTTAGTGTGATAATCACATTATGGTTATCCTTTTTTCAAAAAGTCTTTGTCACTGTTAATTCCTTTTTATTTATTTTGTTCTTTTTCTAGCTTTTGCCCTGAGTAAATTAGTTTTCTGATTGCTCATCTATGTTGTTTTTGCTAAGTATCATTTGACTATTCTTACGATTTTCATATATAGTTGTATTTTCAAATCCATGAAGAATTGGTTCCAGGACTCCCTCTCCCCTCACGGACATCGAAATCCACACGTACTCTGAAGTCCCTTGGTTGGTCCTATGGAACTTGAGTATAGGAAAAACAGGCTCTCCATATCTGTGTGTTGAACATCCTGCAAATGTACTTTTTTCCATCTATATTTGGTGGATACAGAGGATCAAATATATATAAGTGGATCCATACAGTTCAAACCTGTATTTTTTAAGGGTCAACTGGTTAGTGTTTTCTTTGTCTTTCATATACACTTTTATTCAATATGTGTATGTGTGTGTGTGTGTATATATATATATATATATATATTTTTTTTTTTTTTTTTTTTTTGAGATAGAGTCTCACTTTGTCGTCCTTGAGAGAATCCCATTGCATCATAGCTCACAGCAATCTTGAACTCTTGGGCTCAAGCAGTCCTCTTGCTTCACCCTCCCTACTTGCTGGGACTATAGGCACTTGCCACAATGCCTGGCTATTTTTTAGAGATGGGATCTCGCTCTTGCTCAGGCTAGTCTCAAACTCCTGAGCTCAGGCAATCCACCTGCCTTGGCCTCCCAGAGTGCTGGGATTATAGGCGTGAGCCACTGCACCCAGCCCCACTTTTATGTAACATGTGATTTTTAATTTTGATGTATTCTTAATCCAGAATTCCTGAAAAGAGAATTCACTCTCAGTCTCTGTGGGTCTCTCTTCTTTAGGACTTCTTTTCTGCATTTTCTTAGGGATTCTCTTTGGATTTCTTGTTTTCTGCATCCTATGCTTTCCTCCTCCTTTATTTACATCCTTGTTTTACTGCAGTTCATTCTTTAATTACTTTCTGAGAAGAAATGCATAGGGAGTGAATTTTTAATCCTACCATATTTGCAAATGCCTATGTTTTAGCCTCATAGTTAGCTGATAGTTTGCCCGGGTATAGATTTCTTGGTGTTAAGTAATTTTCCTCACAATTTTGAAGGACGTGAAGAAGGATATTTCACAGCTATAATGTTGAAGAAAACAAGAGTGAAATTAAAAAGCCACGAGGTTATTCCTTTTCCAGATACCAAAATGATGAGAAACCTATTATGTGTGCGTGTAAGTAATTTTTGAAAATTGCCCTTTTTATAAAAAGGATAGGCTTTTTTTTTTTTTTTACAGTTTTTCATGTTGTCCTATTGTAAAACTATTACCTTCACAGAAAAAATTGCATCTTACATATACTCTTTTAAATAGTCTTAAAGAACTTTGTAAGTTAAATTTTTACATAAATTTTAAATATAGACAGACTTGTGAAAATAGAATTTGATTTTTGGCCAGGGCTGGGTTTGAACCCACCACCTCCAGTATATAGGGCTGGGGCCCTCTTCCTTGAGCCATAGGCACCACCCTGAAAATAGAATTCTTAATCTATCGGATATTTTCCTAAGGATATTTGAGAGTTTCCTAACATCCCACATTTGCTTTCTGAAGCAATGTTTTTCATTTCAGCTCTAGGCATGGTACGGTGTTGTACTCTATGAGACTCACAAAAATGAATCAAGTAGATCTTGCTCTCATGCAGTTTATAAAGTAGTAAGGGAGAGTAGATACATAGTAACTAAAATACAGGAAAGACTTGAAGTGCCACAAGGGGAAGTATAAGTGATATTCCATGAAGTTGAGAGAAAAGGAGAGATGGCTTTTAGCCAGATTATTTAGTGAAAGTTTCATGAAGGCAGTGGTATTTGAATTGGGCCCTGAAAAATATGTAAGATGTAGACATTAAGGAGAGTCTAGGTGGAGAAGTCACCAGGAGTGAACTTTTGTAAGCTGCAAGAGGTGTGTATGTACCAGTATGAACAAGCATTCTGTTCACTTGGGTGCAGAGATTGTGAGAAGGGTAGTTTGACTGAAGGTTGGGAAGTAGGTGGGATCCAGATTATAGAAGAGCATGAATGCTTAGTATGAAAGAATTGGACTTGATTCTGCAGGCCCTCACATAATGATATATTGTATATTGTCGGTGTCTTAAGTGCAAGTGGCAAATGATATTCATTCAATTAACTTAACATTTTTTAAAGACCTGTATGCTGGGCACTTAGGAATATAGCAAGAAATAAGACCCATCTCTAATTGCAAATGACTTTGTAGGAGGGAAATAATTTGCTTTTAATTTAGTCTAGAGGCCTTTAAAGCAGTCTGTCTAGCATGCTATTGGAGTGTAGAGGAGGGAGCCATTGAAGAGCTGGGGATATTGGGGAAAGACTCACAGTGGAGGTTACATCTGGGTTAGTGTGTGCTTGCTAAGCAGTTTTCTTTGGGGACAAGGTTCTCACTTTATACTTCTTTTGACCCAAAAGGTTGGGCATAATGTTAGTTATAAAATTTCAGTTTAATAATATACCAGTTGATGGAATAGTTTCTGACAATTTTAATGACTCTTTATCTGTTGCAGGTGAGTGTGTCAGGAAGTGAATTTTACCTTATGACTTCCCATTTGGAGAGCACCAAAGGGCATGCCAAGGAACGAATGAATCAGTTAAAAATTGTCTTAAAGAAAATGCAAGAGGCTCCAGAATCAGCTACAGTTATATTTGCAGGAGATACAAATTTAAGGGATCAAGAAGTGAGTGACAAAGGCAGTTCAATGTATATGGGCAGGCTGGGTATGGTGGCTCATGCCTGTAATCCAAACCTTGGGAGACTGAGGTGGGACAGTTATTTTAGGCTAAGGATTTTGAGACCAGCCTGGATAGGTGACAGACTGTCTCTTAAAAAAAAAGATGGAGGGTGGCCATGATGGTTTGACCATGATAGTTGTCCCTAACACTCTTTCTGAGGTTTCCTTTTTTTTCTTCTCCTTTCTTTCTTTCCTCCCTCTCTTTCCTTTTCTTCTTTTCCTCTCCCCCCTCCTCCCCATTCCCTCTCTTCCTCTTCCTTCTGTATATTTTTATTTATTTATTTGATACAGAGTCTTAAGCTGTTGCCCTGGGTAGAGTGCTGTGATGTCATAGCTCACAGCAACCTCAAACAATTGGGCTTAAGCGATTGTCTTGCCTCAGGCTCCCAAGTAGCTGGGACTACAGGCCCCTGCCACAATACCTGGCTGTATTTTGTTGTTGTTGTTCTTGGAGTTGTCGTTGTTGTTTTTAGCTGTCCCAGGTTGGGGTCAAACCTCCTAGCATCAGTATATGTGGGTGGCACCCTATGCACTGAGCTATAGGCGCTGCCCTTCCTTCTGTTTATTAACCTTTTTTTACGCCCTTTTCCTGCTACATGCTTATGTTCATGTTTCTAGATCTGAAACAAAGTCTCTTTCTCCTTAGTTTAGTTGAGACATATTTAGATTTTTCAGGATCTTAAAAAATTATACACAGAATTATAATATGATCGAGAAATTCTACTTTTAAGTACCTAAAATTAGAAACCTAATAGAAGTGAAAACAGTGACTTGAACAGGTATGAATACACCCATCTATGTTCACAGCAATATTATTCACAATGGCCAAAAGGTGGATATAACCCAAGTGTCATTGACAGCTGAATAGATAAAGAAAAATGTGGTATATACATACAATAGAATATTACTCAATCTTAAAAAGGCACATGCTGCAACATGGATGAATCTTAAAGAATAAACTAACTGAAGCCAGTCAAAAAAGGAAAATATATGATGCCTCTTATGTGAATTTCCTAAGCTAGTGTAATTCATAGAGACAGAGACTGAGGATATGAGAGAATGGTAAATTAGTATTTAATAGACACAGTTTCATTTGGGGAATATGAACATTTTCTGAAGATGATGGATGATGGTGATGGTTGTACAATAGTGTGATGTACTTAATGCCACAGAACTCTCCACTTAAAAATTAGTTAAAATGACAAACTTTATGTTGTGTACATATTTTATCACATAATTTCTTCTAATCCTAGAGTGAATGGGAAAAGGAAGAATTAATATTACTAGTAAATTTCAAATAAAACTCTGAAAGTAATTGACATTGCTGGATTACATAAACGCTGTACCTCTAAATTAGTAGACAAGAGTAGCAGTCGTGCCTTTGTTTTCACTTGAGTTCATTTTTTACAAACAGCAATAATAGGCCATGGGTGCTCAGGTTTCTGAATTTTATCTGACAAAAAGTCAGGAAACTATTTATGGCAGAAGAGAAGGGGCATATTTTAAGCCTCCCTGGCTATCTTACTATTTTTATATTACCTATTGTGAATAAAGTAGCATAATACTTTTTTAATGTACTGATTGTTTTGAATATGTACATTAATAAATTCTGACATTCTAATTTGAACTGTTACACTTAGACATGGTGTAATAGCAAAGACATCTTTTTAAATTAGGGGGGGAATGCTGTGTAATTCTTACAGAACTTTTTTTTTCTTTTCAGGTTACCAAATATGGTGGTTTACCCAACAACATTTTGGATGTCTGGGAGTTTTTAGGCAAACCTAAACATTGCCAATATACATGGGATACACAGATGAATTCTAATCTTGGAATAACTTCTACTTGTAAGCTTCGTTTTGATCGGATATTTTTCAGAGCAGCTGGAGAAGAGAGCCACATTATTCCTCGAAGTTTAGACCTCCTTGGGTTGGAAAAACTGGACTGTGGTAGATTTCCTAGCGATCATTGGGGTCTTTTGTGCAACTTAGATATAATATTATGAAATGCTTTCAAATATGAGTTTTAAATGTTTTATTCTGGATTTTTGCAAATACAATTTCTACCTTATGGAAAGGTAAGTTTACTATGGAGCAGTTAATATCTTGGATCATTGTAACAGGATAAAAAGCAACTATAAGTTCTATTTTGTGATTGTGTCCTCAGAATTTAAGATTAAAGATTAATAATTATTTAAACTAAAGCATTTCCTGTATTCAAAATGTAAGGTCTTCTAATGCAAAGGGCACAAAGTCTGTTAGAGTTTTAACAGTGTGTGTAGCTGCTGGCTGGATTACAAGCAGGGGCCACATTGTTTTGGGGCTAAACTTTGTATTTATTTTTGCAATCAGGTACTAAAATAGTTAATATTTTTAAGTAAGTCTTAAATAGAATCCTGAGTCTTTGGGACTGTATATTTTGATTATATTTCAGAAGTTCAGATAATCTTAAAAAGCCATGATCATCGGCAGTTAAGTAGATAATACCTATCCTACATCAGACTTTTATTTTTGAAAGCTACTGGTACATAACTGGTAAGGTAAAGGTACATGAATAAATGATTTGATTCATTTGTGTAGTTAACGTTGCCAGCAGAGTAAAGTTAGATGGGATATTGATCGAAATCAATTTATATATAAACACCATGGGATTTTTTTGCTAAGAGAAAAATAAAGAGAAATACCCTTTTAATTTTGTTACTTGTGAACTGGAAATACAGGAAGTGAATAAAAAGTACTTTTAAAAGTGCTTTAAAGAATTTTTTCCCACAAAAGACATACCCTTTAAATAAAGAATTTTACTTGCTTATAGTTGCAGTATGTTTTTGCGTCCATGTTGGAATTAAAGTTTTTACCTCTTTCCTGTTTTTGCTACTTCTTCTTTATGTTCCTTTTTACTTCACCAAGAATTACGAGGAATACTTTTGCTTCCTTAGTATTAAAAAAAAGCCAGTAGAGGCCAGACACAGTGGCTCACACCTGTAATCCCTAGCACTTTGGGAGGTCAAAGTGGGTGGATCACCTGAGTTCAGGAGTTTGAGACCTGCCTGAGCAAGAGCAAGACCCCATATCTTAAAAAAAAAAAAAAAAGAAATAGCTAGGAGTTGTGGAGGGTGCCTGTAGTCCCAGCTACTTGGGAGGCTGAGGCAGGAGGATTGCTTTAGTCCAAGAGTTTGAGGTTGCTGTGAGCTATGATGCCACCACATTACTGAGGGAACAAACTGAGACTCAAACTGAGGGAACAAACAAATAAACAAACAAAAACAATGGAAATAAGTAGAAGTAACAGAACCTTCTTTTCTTTTTTTTTTTCTTTTTGAGACAGAATCTCATTATGTCACCCTCAGTAGAGAGCCGTGGTGTCACGTCTCACAGCAACCTCAAACTCTTGGGCTTTAGTGATTCTTTTGCCTCAGCCTTCCAAGTAGCTGGGACTACAGGCGTCCACCACAGCACCCAGTTATTTTTTTTGTTGCCATTGACATGTGCAGCTGGCCCAGGCTGGGTTCGAACCCGCCAGCCTTGGTGTATGTGGCTGGCGCTGAGCCCAGAACGTTATTTTCATCAGGAGTGCCAAAGTTAAAGCATGTAAAAAAAGGCAAATTGAATTTATATGTAATATTCCCTTTTTAGTGACAACAAAAATTTATATTTTAATCATAATTATAACCATTAAAAAGTGAGAATTGTAGCATACATTATAGATGTAATACAGTAGTTTATTTCTGTGGGAAAAGGATCATTCTGGCATAAATTGATTATTTGGAAAAATTGTTAGAAGAACCTCATATTACAGAAAAAGAGATGAATGAAAAATATAAAATATCCAGTGTGGTGAATTAGGTTAAATAAAAGGATTATCAAATTGTTTTAAAAACCATGAAAGTATCATTTTCTTTATATAACCTGATAGCATCCACATGAAATGCCTTCCTATGTATAGCTTATTTTTTTCCCTGCATATAGCTTCTTAAAAAACCTAAATAAGTCATAAGTGAAGTATATAGGAACAACCAAATACCTTTTAGTCTTTTTATGAGCAATAGTTCTCAAACAATGAAAGACTTAAGATCTGTGAATTTAATGTTTTACTTTGACTCTTTCAAAGTTTTTCCATTGTGGTAGCTTCACTTATCTCCCTTCTTGATGAAATCCTAACTTGGATCTCATATTTCAGTGAGGCAACACTTTCATTATGCTGAGCAACATTGTTACCCCCGATGTGGCATGTATCTTGCTAAACCTCCGTTTCTCCCAATTTCATAATAAGATAGTTCTTTCCCTTTTATTGTGTGAATATCCCAACCAAGAGCAAAAGCAAAGTAAAAAATTGTACTAAGGATATATCTTTTGCCCTTAGTACTACCTATTGTAGTGTCTAGCTTAGTGATTGTCCACTGAATGAACAGAAGTGAAAGGTAGTGGCCTCACATCTGTACTTTAAGGAAGCAGACTAACATTTTCATACAGTAGCAACATAGATACGTGCATTATAAGTGAAAACAGGTATTTTTCAAGAGTGAGTCTCTGTTGCCCAGGCTAGTGTGCCATGTTGTCAGCCTGACTCAGAGCAACTTCAAATTCCTGGGCTCAGGAGATCCTTCTGCCTCAGTCCCTTGAGTAGCTGGACTTCAGGTACCTGCCACAAAGCCTGGCTAGTTTTCCTATTTTTAGTAGAGATGGGGTCTCTTGCTCAGGCTGGTTTCCTGAACTCTAATGATCTTCCTGCCTAAGCCTCCCAGAGTGCCAGTATTATAGGTGAGAGAGCCCACTGCCCAGCCTAGATACTCATTTTAATGGCTCTGAGTTAAAAAAATGTTAATAGTTTAACATTCTGGGCTAAGCATACTTACCTAAAGATACATATTTATTTAAAGGCTAATCAGTCAAAGACCAATGGGGCCAAAATCAGGTGCATTGTTTTGATGTATTAAGAGTGGGCACACCATAGGTACTGGTGTGGAATGCCACATGAGAAGAGGAAGTGGCTTATAAGGTTTGGGTTCCTGTTGGATCCTAAGGAGAGTCTTGGAATAGGAGTTTGGCTCCAGTTGATTGCTGTTTTGGAAGCAGACTGGGAAAGCTGGGGTCAACTAGGGATTGAAAGGGTGCTGTCATGAGATGAAGGGAGTTTAGCAATTGGGTGTCCTCAATTATGGAAGGAAATAGCTAAGTGAAGGGAGCATCGTGGTAAGAAAGCAGTCATCATTCAAAGGGAGTTATTTTATAGCTACTGCATGACTTTAGAAGAAACATTTCCTGTTAACTTACTTCTGGCTTTATCTGTGTTTGTCTTCTCTGATTGATCATTAGCAAGACTACCTTTTTCTTTTTAGTCTAAGCTGATGTTCGCTTTCCATCCTGGACAGGTTTTTACTCTTTTGATGTGCATTATCTCATTTAATTCCCATAGTCATACTCCATGAGTGCTATTATTGTAGTATCTCCATTTTATAGTTGAGGAAACTGAGGTTTATCAGGATTATGTAATTCATCCAAGGCTCTTCCGTAGCTAATGAGTTGCCTAGTATTCATCATGTCTGTGTGACTCAGTCCTAAGCACTGCACTTTACTTCATAGTGATGGGATATACAAGGAATGCTTTCAGGGTTGGGGAACCTGTGGCCCCAGGGCCACATGTGGCCTTCTGCATCCTTGAATGTGGCATTTTGACCCAATCCAAATTTTAAAGAACAAAATCCTTTTAATAAAGGGGTTGGTTCTTTGACATTTGGATTCCATCAAGGAATCCTGCACTTGGGGATCTGGAGGGTCACATGTAGACTTGAGGCTGCAGATCATCCACCTCTGCCTGGCTACATTTTCTGCCCAGTGTCTTCATCCCCAGATGCTTTATCTTCTTTATCATCCAAACTTTTCATTTTTAGAACAAAGGAAACAAATGAAAAGGAAACTTTTCATTTTGGAACAAAGATAAACACTAAAAATGAAAGGAAGAACCTTCCACGTGAGTTTTCGTTGGTTCAGATTATCACCTTCCCCAAGACCCCTGTCACCCTTTTATCCTGCAAAGCCTGGAGTTGATCTGAGGGCCACTCAACACAAGATTCCTTTCTCAATCAGCAGCACACACTCAAATGAAAAGATAGAGTAGGGCCCAAAGAGACTTCCCCTGAAACAGTGGTACTTGCATAGATTCACTGACTTTGCTTTGAGGGACACATTCATGAACTGTCATTGACCCCAACTCAGGGTTCTCTTGAGCCACCCTGGCCCTGGCATTTATTTGGATGGAAAGGAAATGGTGGCAGGAAAGGGGTAGGCTAAGGAAAAAGAGGTAGGGGACAATGGTCGCTCTGCTTCCCTAAAATCTTATGCTTTGTCCCCTGTGTGGTAGGAGTCTGTCCCCTGATTGGTGGCCTCCATAGGCAAATGAGGTGTTGGGCAGGGGCGGCGCCTGCCCATCCCTGGGGGCAGGTGTGCGCGTGCGTGCGCGTCGCCGGGGTAACCGCGGCGGCGGAAAGGCGCTGAATCACTGGCGCGCGCTTTCCCATAGCCTGCAAAAGCTGCCTCCAGCTACAGGCGGGGATCCCCCCAGGGTGCAGCCTGTCTGAGCTGGTGCTTTCCTACCTGGGACCGCGCTGAGCGGTGGCGGCGATCACTGTCACTGCTGGAGGTAAGAGCACAGCAGTATCCTCAGCCTGCCTTGGGTTTGGTCCAAAGAACCTCCTGTGGGGTGTGTGTCCAGGGGAAGAGGGTGCGAGGGTTTTGCTGTGGTGGGGCGGTACCTTTGACAGCAGTTGCATGCGCGAGGGTGTGAACGTGTGGGTGTGTGTGTAAGGCCAGTGATGACGACAAAGGAGCAAGTGGGACAGCGAGGGATGCCTTGGGCAGGCCAGGAGCACCAACTGGGGTGAGCTTACTGTCACCAACTGTGACCCCAGCTATCTACTTTCCAGCCTGACTGGTTGAGTGATAGGAAGGGAGGGCAGCAAGTAGACATGTAATGCCAAAGAAAAATAGAATCAAGAGATCCTGAGTTCAGGAGGTAGGTTTCTTAAGATTCTTCTACACACCTAGGAAAGGGCATTTCCTGACTCCTGCACTGATTGTTTCTTGGTAGGGTGGAGTCGGGAAATTTTGGATATTTTTCCCAACATCAGGAATTGCATTTTTTAGAGATGAAGAATCATTTTCTATAGACTTCATTTAGTACTATTTATGTGATCTTGGCTATCATTTGCGAAATACATTTTGTCTCTATTTCTTACTATAATCTGGAGCTTAAAACCTTTAAAAGGCTTTCTCTTCTTCCCTTTGAATTTTCTCCAAGGAATGTCACAAATTAATGAAGAGCATAATAAACCTGAAATCATGAGAGTTATCATTCTTAAGATTATTTGTTCTCTTAATTATATAAAGAAAGGAAAAATACGAAATACATACTCGTGTACATTTTTATTGCTGGCTTGTTCATCTCAACATTTTTGTTTGTGGGTTAAATGTTGGTATTTTTTGCTAGTGCTTGAAAAGTTGAATGTTTTTGGTAATAATTGGAAAAATAAATTATAGACAACTCACAGCAAAAAAACAAAAAAACAAGAACTTTTGGAGTGTTTATTTCTTTATTCCTGAAATGCATGTTCAGTATCCAGATGCTTCAATTTATATATATATATATATATATTTTGTTGGTGGTGGTGGCTTTTTTTTTTTTTTTTTTAGACAGAGTATCATTTTTTCACCCTTGGTAGAGTGCTGGGATGTCACAGCTCACAGCAATCTCCAGCTCTTGGGCTTAGGTGATTCTCTTACCTCAGCCTTCTGAGTAGCTGGGACTACAGGCATCTGCCACAACACCTGGCTATATTTTTGTTGCAGTTTGGCTGGGCCTGGGGTTTGAACCCACCACCGTCCGTATATGGGGCTAGAGCTCTACTCACTGAGCCGCAGGCGCCTCCCTCAATTTGTTTATAAGAAGACCACAATCGTGGTGACTGCTGAAGTTATGCTAAATATGAAATTGCATTTTGTGCTTATTATGCTTTTAATACAAATGAGGAAAACTGGAGATACCAATTAAGTTATAGACTTAAGTGTCATAAAGAAAGCTGAATTACTCTGTAATTTGCAAAAGAGATGTAAAAAGCTATCTGAGGACTTTTAGAACCACAGGTGATAGGAAGACTCATCATACCTTTGTCACGTAAACTACCAAGGCAGGAACTTAATTTCCTTTAAGGACAATGAAAATAGTTCAGTCAAAATCTTTATGAATTAAAAATAGTCATTATCTTCCTAGGAGTGATTAAAAATGAGAGAAAGAAAGAAAAGTAGTCAAAAGAGATTTTTGATAATTTATTAACATAAAAGAATAGATTTGCTGTTAAATTTTCTTGACTTATTTTTTTTCTTAGACAAACAAGCATTCTTTTTCAATAAATATGGTAAACATATTTAACACCACTTAAAATCAACCATAGTTTCTTGGAAACCGTGACTTTAAGTAAGAAGACATATCATGAAACCAATTTTACATACACTTCCACTCACACTCACTGTAAGCATGTAAACAACAGCAGTGAATCTAAAGGGCACAGCTTTAGGATGTGGGAGAAAAATGGAGGACCTGGAGAAAACCTGTGGAGACCTGGGAAGAATGTACAAACTTCACGCTGACAGTAGCCCTCGCTGTGAATGGATCTTTCTCACCAACTGTAATGAAACGATGTTATTTGAGGACCTATTATATGTAGAAGGAGGTATGCCCATTTCAGGGTCAGCGCTGCCAGTTGCCAGGTCAGAAAGCCTGGATTTGGTGGTAGCTCTGCCACTTGGTAGCTGTGTCATTATTTGGCAAATTCCCTAACCTCTCTAATCAATCCTCAGTTTCCTCATCTATAAAATAAAGATAATAATAGGACTTACTTAATGGAATTCCCATAAGAATTATGTAGGGTAATAAATATAAGAGCTCTTTGACATGCAGTAACATCTCAATAAAAGTTATTATTTTTGAGAGAAGTTTTTAGGAAATATTTTCTATATCTTCAGAATAATTGGCACTGAAGATAGAATTATTTTGCTGTGATCATGGTTTTATGATGTCAAATCACCGTAAAATGCATAAATTTTTCCTGGCTCACGCCTATAATCCTAGCACTGTGGGAGGATTGCTTAAGACCAAAAGTTTGAGACCAGCATGAACAAGGGCAAGACCTTGTCTCTACCAAAAGCAAAAATTATCTGGATGTGGTTGCATGAGCCTATACTCTCCAATACACAGGAGCTGAGGCAAGAAGACTGCTTGAGCCTAGAACTTTGAAGTTAGCATGCTAGGCTAAAAGCACTGCATTCTAGCCCAGGCAAAAGTCTCAAAAAAAAAAACCTATAATTTTTTTCTTGTAACATCTTTATAATGACAATAATAAACATGATAATCATAATCATAAAGTCATGTCAATTTGATATTTAAGTAATTTATTTAATACCTCAAGGGAAGAGCTTTACTTTAGTGGGCCGGGAATAATCAGTAGGTTATTGTTCTATTTTTTCTTATTTATTTACTTTTAATTTCTTTTAGAGGTAGGGTCATGCTCTGTCACCTAGGCTGGAGTACAGTGACACAATCATAGCTCCCTGCAGCCTAGCTCACTGCAGCCTTGAACGCCTGTCCTTAAGTGATCCTCCTACCTGGCCTCCTAAAGTCCTAGGATTGCAGGTATGAGCTTATTTGTTTTTTAAAATCTGTGTTTTTAGACATTGTTCATGTGAATTCAATAATGAGAAAATATTTTCTTATTTATTCTTATTAAGCAGTAAAAATTATTGAACCAAAATAGCATCTGTTTTTGCATCATTTTATAGTCTATTAATAGTAGATGTTTGAGTTTCAAAGTAAGGCTTGTTAAAGAAATGACACACACGTAGGTAAAGGTATGGTGTTAGAGTTTTAATTCTGTTCTCTTCTAAAGATTGTAGAGTTATGTTGCCTCCCAACTTAATGGCTGTGCTTTTCTTTTTTTTTTTCGAGACAGAGTCTCACTTTGTCACCCTTAGTAGAGTGCTGTAGTGTCATAGCTCACGGTAACCTCAAACTCTTGGGCTTAACCAATTTTCTTGCCTCAGCCTCCCAAGTAGCTGGGATTACAGGTGCCCACCGCAAATCCTGGCTATTTTTTGGTTGTGGTTGTCATTGTTGTTTGGCAGGCCCAAGCTGGATTTAAACTTGACAGCTCTGGTGTATGTGGCTTGCGCCCTAGCTGCTGAGCTACAGGTGCCAAGCCTCAATATTTCTTCTTAATCTGCCTTTTCATCCTGTCATCATAACCCATACATATCTATATTCCATCTATATGGAACCCCTCGAAGTATGTCATCCCTCTCAAGATTCCGTGACTTTTATGTGTAGTCAATTCCTACAGCCTAGAATGCCACCTTTTCTTCAACAAACAACATTCATCTCTTAGGATAGAGCTTAAATATTACATTTCTGAAGGCTTCCCTGCTCCCCTTATCTTTTTGCTTGGTGGCACCTGTGCTTGGTTGGCATGCAGCCATTCTATCACGTGTCCCATTACTATACAGTATAAGTTTCTATAGAGCAGGGACTATGTTTTAAGGGGATTTGCTTAAAAAATCTAAAATTTATAACATTACACATGGTATGCAAGTATCAAAATCTCACATGTATAACCAAAATAGTATATAAATTATTACATATTAAGTTTAAAAAGGGAGCAGCCTTCCCCCTCTCAAACATCTAAAGTTAAAAAAATTGGCTGGGCAAGGTAGCTTACACCTGTAATCCTAGCACTCTGAGAGGCCAAGATGGATGGGCTACCTAAGCTCACAAATTCTAGATCAGCCTGAGCCAGAGTGAGACCTCATCTCGAAAAATAGCCAGGCATTGTGGCGGGTGCCTGTAGTCCTAGTTTCTTGGGAGGCTGAGGCAAGAGAATTGCTTGAGCCCAAGAGTTTGAGGTTGCTGTGAGTTGTGATGCCACAGCACTCTACCGAGGTGACAAAGTGAGACTCTGTCTCAAAAAAAAAAAGTTAAAATTTCCCATTCTTCTTCAAAACTATATATGATTTTAGAATATTTTTAATTTCAATTTCCTCCTGTCAGCTTTCACTTTTATTATTTAACATTTCAGCTTGAATTTTTTTTATTATTTGCCAACATGTCAGCTGATTTCTAGCTTACTCATGCTTCTTCCATCCTTCTCTGTTCAGCTTTTCTTTAGGAATTCTTCTAGTAAGAATCATGGGTAGTAAATGCAGTGTTCATCTATAAAGTCCTTACTTCCTATCCAGGTGCAGTGGTTCATACCTAGGAACTGGGGGCAAAGGGCTCTGGGAGGCTGAGGCAGGAGGATCGCACATCTATAGGTCCAACCACTTGGGAGGCTGAGGTAGGAGGATTATTTGCTTGAGCCCAGGAGTTTGAGTTTGATGTGAGGTAGGAGGAGGCCACAGCATTCTAACACTGGTGACAGGGCAAGACTGTCTCAAAAAAAGAAAAATAATTATTGTCTCTCCAGGTTAAACAAGCTTTCACTTTCCATTTATTCATATCTTCTATTATCTTTTTCAGTACAGTTTATGATTGTATTTAAAAAGAAATTCTCTGTCAATACCTATTTTGTGTATTGGGAATGTTTTCAGTCATGCCTAGGAATGGATCTCTCTCATTGGTGTAGTTTCTATCTGTATATTTGTCTGCATATACAGAGACGCTCTTGCTTCTAAGAGCTTTGCTAATTTTTCATCAGCCTGATTATACTAACCCTAATGCTGATATTTCTTTTTATCAGTTTGATGGGTTTAAAGATAAGGAAATAACCTGGCTTGCCACCCTCTCCACATCTCTCCAATTATCTGATTCTTAGAAAGTTGAAAAGGTAAGTTTGGCACTTTTACTTTGTATTTTCTCCCAGTTGGTCCCTGGCACTCCCTTTGGAGTCCTGCAGAATCTTCTTACTCCTCATTCCACACAAATGCCCTTCCAGGGTTTAAAACCAATGCTGGGGCCAGCGTGGGGGCTCATGCCTATAATCCTAGCACTCTGGGAGGCTGAGGCAGGAGGATTGCCTGAGCTTAGGAGTTTGAGACCAGACTGAGCAAGAGCGAGGCCCCATCTCTAAAACTAGCCAGGAGTTGTGGCAGGCACTTCTAGTCCCAGCTACTCAGGAGGCTGAGGCAAGGGAATCCTTTGAGCCCAAGAGTCTGAGGTTGCTGTGAACTATGATGCCATGGCATTCTACCCAGGGCAACAAAATGAGACTCTATCTCAAAAAAACCAAAAACCAAAAAACAACAATCAAGAAAAAAAAATAAAAAAACCAATGCCGGATCATGTGTTCCTTAATTCTTCTTGATTTCCTAATGCATAATCATTTTATATTATAATTATGAAGTATTATCATTGTTGCCATTAAATTCCTCACTAATCCTCTATGTTGATTGGCTCACGTTTGCTAGAACTTATTTTGCTTTATCAACTATCAATGGAGAAAGTCAGACTGAAAAATTGTCGAGTTTTACGCTTTTGGCTTGGTATCTAACTATATGTGTTTTGTGGTTTTCTTTCACCCAATCTTCATTTGTTGGTTTTTGTAGCTTGAGAGAATTTTGTAGGCGCAGGAGAAATTGGTCTAAATCTCCTCTTCAGGTTCTTTCTGAACTGCTTTCTTTCTAGTTCAGCTCCCTAGACTAAGGCAGATAAAGAGTGATGGAATGTAGGGTGGTGCCTGTGCTTCAGTGGGTAGGGCGCCAGCCCCGGATACCAAGGGTGGCAGATTTGAACCCAGCCCAGCCAAACTGCAATAAAAAAATAGCTGGGCATTCTGGCAGGTGCCTGTAGTCCCAGCTACTTGGGAGGCTGAGGCAAGAGCATCGCTTAAGCCCAGGAGTTCCAGGTTGTTGTGAGCTGTGATGCCACAGGACTCTACCCAGGGTGACAAAGTGAGACTCCGTCTCTAAAAAAAAAAAAAAGAGTGATGGAGTGTACTTGTAAATAATTTATCAACTGCTTTGGCAAGGGAAAGTGCTAAAGGCAAGAAAGGCCAGGAAAAAACAACCCTGACTCATTTCATTTTTTTATATTCTATACCCATTGAAACTTAGAAGATTGTTTTGGAGACACTGGAAACTTCTGATTGGTGAGCCACAAAGCCTCAACTGATTCAACCAGAATATTTTCTACTGGTGCTGGAGATAATATGTGTTTTACCTGTCTCAGAGTGTTATTAGGATGGTGAAATAATGTGATATATATATATTTATATATATAAATTTATATATATATAAAATTGCTTAGTGAATATAAAGACTTATAAATGGCTATTATCTTGATGATGGGGATGATATATATTATAAATCATTTATTTCCTTATTATTAATAGACTGGATTATTAATTGACAATGTTCTACCTTTTTCCATTTTGTTCTTTTTCTTCGTAAGGAAAAAGTGAACAATTATTTACTTAATACCAGAAAGTTAAATTCCAAAGGAAAACTTTTTGAACAATTGATCACAGGTCTACTAATAAATAGACTTGCAAGATTGAACAGTCTAGGAACACTTTGCCTGATTTCAAAGTTTCATAATCATCAGCTGCCTTCAGAATTTAGCATTAAGCAGATTCACCTTAATTAATACATAAAACATGTAGCCTCTGAACCTAGGCAGGGGACAACCTGGCTTTGTCATGAGTGTCTGTACTCTCACTGGCCTTTACTTGGGCATGTTTTCTTTTCTTTTCTCTCTCTTTCTTTTCTGAGACAAGAGTCTCACTCTGTCACCCTGGGCAGAGTGCCAGGGTGTCTTAGCTCACAGCAACCTTAAACTTCTGGACTCAAGGGATCCTCTTGCCCTAGCCTCCGCAGTAGCTGGGACTATAGGCATGCCCAGCTAATTTTTCTATTTTTAGTAGGGACAGAGTTTTCTGGCTCTCGCTCAGGCTGGTCTTAAACTCCTAAGCTCAGACAATTTTCTGGCTTTGGCCTCCCAGATTGCTAGGATTACAGGCATGAGCCACCTTGCCTGGTTTTCGTTTTTCTTTTCGAGAATGGAATCTTGTTTTGTCCTCCTTGGTAGAGTACCATGGCGTCATCATAGCTCATTGCAACCTCAAACTTCTGGGCTCAAGAGATTCTCCTGCCTCAGCCTCCCCAGTAGTAGGGATTACAGGGGAGTGCCACCATGCCCAGCCAATTTTTTCTAATTATAGTAGATACTGGGTTTTTACTCTGGGACAGGCTGATGTCAAACTCCTGATGGCAGGGTATTCTCTCTCCTTGCCCTCCCAGAGTGCTAGGATTATAGTCATGAGCCACCCACCACACTGGCCCTGTTGGGCATCTTTCATAAGGGAGATATAGCCCAGGGCAAAGTACCTACTTGATAGCAGTAGTGACCCCCTTAGTTAGGAATTGAATTTAGAAAGAAATAAAAATTCTGAAGTAATGGAAAGCTAAGCTGTTTCCATAATTAGGGAATGTAATGTTTCAGTCACAAGGTTGTTTTATAGCTCATTCTGGTTTTTTATTTCAAAAACTGGTAGCAGCCATAATAAAAACCTCACCATTCAACATCTATAACTTTTGGCTACAAAGTACCATATTCTGGAATGGATGTTTCATGTATTTTGATTCCTCTGTCATTGGTTCCGTCATTGCTTAGCTTCCTTTGAGCAGAGATGAAAGCCTGAATTTTTCTTTCTTAATATAAGGTAGATAGCTTTTTTTTACCCTAAACTTAGAAAATGTTCTCTGTTCTAGGTACTCCATGGAGTCAGTAATGAGACAGAGTGAGCAAGTTTTAGAAAGTCCTTCTACTTTTTCTTTTCCCTTGGGATGAAATCTCATTTTGTTGCCCTCAGTAGAGTTCTGTGGCATCATAGCTTACAGTAACCTCAAACTCTTGGGTTCAGGTTATCATCTTGCCTCAGTCTCCTGAGTAGCTGGGACTATAGGCACCCACCATAACGTCCAGTTATTTTTTTTTTTTTTAATAGGAGAAAGGGTCTAGGTCCTGCTCAGGCTGGTCTTAAACTCCTGAGCTCAGGCGATTCATCTGCTTTGGCTTCCTAGAGTGCTAGGATTGCGTCTGCCCTTTATCTCAAAAGATTTATTTTATTTTATTTATTTATTTTTGTGGTGGAGCCTCACTTTGTTGCCCTTTGTAGAGTGCTATGGTGTCATAGCTCACAGCAACCTCAAACTCTTGGGCTCAAAGCAATTCTCTTACCTCAGCCTCCCTGGTAGCTGGGACTACATATGCCTTCCACAATACCTGGCTATTTTGTAGAGACGGGGTCTCACTCTTGCCTAGCCTGGTCTCCAACTCATGACCTCAGGCAATCTACCTGCCTGGGCCTCCCAGGTTACTAGGATTATAGGCAGGAACCCCTGGTCCAGCCTTAGAAAGTCCTTCTTTGGAGAAGTACAAATGATGTTATTATGGGTTACACATTGTGTCCTCCAAAAGATATGTTCATGTTTTAACCCCTGGTGCCTATGAATGTGGTCTTATTTGAAAATAGGGTCTTTGCACATGCTATCAAGTTAAGGTAGAGTTATTAGAGGGCTCTTTGTTCAATATGACTGATTTTCTTATAAGAACAGGGAGATTTGGATCCCAAGGCTCACAAGGAGAACTCCATGTAACAACAGAGGGAGAGATTGGAATGATACAGCAGCAATTCAAAGAAGGCCAAGGATAGCTGGCTACCACCAGAAGCTAGGAAGGGACGAAGAGGGATTCTACCCAGAGTCTCAAAGGGACACAACCCCGCTGATGCCCCAATTTTCAACTTTTAGCCTCCAGAACTGAGAGAGAATAATTTTCTTTTGTTTAAACTCATTCAGTTTGTTGTACTTTGTTATGGCAACACTGGGGAACTAGTAAAGATTGTAGATGCAAGGATTATTTTAAAAAAAATAAGCACTGTGGCTTAGCGCCTCTGGCTCAAGTGGCTAAGGCGCTAGCCACGTACACCTCAGCTGGCAGGTTTGAATCTAGCCTGGGCCCACCAAACAACAATGACAGCTGCAACCAAAAAATAGCCAGGCCTTGTAGCAGGCGCCTGTAATCCCAGCTACTAGGGAGGTGGAGGCAGGAGACTTGCTTGAGCCCAGGAGTTGGAGGTTGCTGTGAGCTGTGATGTTAAGCACTCTACCCAAGGGGAGAGCTTGAGGCTCTGTCTCAAAAAAAAAAAAGAAAAAAACCCTGCAATGAGTACCTCATGGGGGCACAGAAATGGGCAGGCATCCTGCACCTGGTTAGGCCCTTAAGAACCTGCAGGACAATATGCTTCAAAACTTGGTAGTGTGCCTCATGAAATGTTTGTTATGAATCAAATGTGACATATTCAAATTAAAACAATTTAAAGAAGAGAACTTACAGATTAGAAAGTAGGAAACATAAGGTTACTTAGAAAAATTATTGCACTGAAAGTCAAAAAAAAAAAAGTGGGACAATTTGGGAATTTACAATATGTGACATTTCTAACCAATACTTACTCTAACAAAAGTTGGACTATAAAAGCAACAGTCTACTAATTTATTTATATAGAAAGTTTAGATTTTTAAAAATACTGTGCTTGAAGAATCTAGAAGCTATTATAGGATGTTTGTTTTGTCCGTGTTTCTAATCATTAGGACATATGTTGCAGCACTATATGTGTTAGAAATGGTGTAAAATCTGGAAAGAATGATGAATAATGGGCCACTTGAACCTAGGAGTTTGGGAGTTTGGGGTTGCAGTAAGCTGTGATGATATCACTATACTCTAACCTGAGAAAGAGGGAGACACTGTCTACAAAAAAAAAGGAAATTAAAAAAATTCTTAGAATTGTTAAAGTATATTTTACATTTTTAAGATTAGTTTTCATGGATACATAGTATTTTTACATATTTATGGAGTTCAGGTAATGTTCTGATATAAGCATACACTATGTCATGATCAAATCTGGATAATTGGGATATCCATCACCTCAAACATTTATTTCTTTATCTTGTGAACATTCTAGATCTTCTCTTCTAGCTATTTTGAAGTCTACAGAAGATTATTGTTAACTATAGTTGTCCCCTTTTGCTGTCAACATTAGAACTTACTTCTTATATCTGTATTTTTATACCCAGTAACCAATCCCTCTTTGTCCCCCTTAGAATTTTTTTTTTTTTTGAGACAAGGTTTTTGCTCCAAGCTAGAGTGCTATGACATCAGCCTAGTCACATCAACCTCAAACTCCTAGGCTCAACCAATCTTCTTGCTTCAGCATCTTAAGTAGCTGTGCTATAGGTGTCCATCATGATGTCTAGCTAGTTTTTCTATTTTTTTTTGAGACAGAGTCTCACTATGTCACCATTGGTAGAGTACTGTGGTGTCACAGCTCACAGCAACCTCAAACTGTTGGGCTTAAGTGATTCTCTTGCCTCAGCCTCCCAAGTAGCTGGGACTACAGACAACTGCCACAATGCCTGGCTAGTTTTTGGTTGCAGTTATTATCGTTTAGGAGGCCCAGGCTGGGGTCAAACCCGGTAGCCTGAGTGTATGTGGCTGGTGTCCTATTCACTGAGCTATGGGCGTAGGCCTAGTCTTTCTATTTTTAGTAGACATGGGTCTTACTCTTGCTCAGGCTGGTCTCAAACTCCTGAGTTCAGGCCATCCACCCACTTGGGCCACCCAGAGTGCTGGGATTACAGGTGTGAGCCATTCCCTGGGCCTCTCCTTAGAATTTTTAATTCCTCTACTGCCCTCATTGTTTCAGTGTTGACTTTGAGAAATGTGGATATTACTCTGTGATTATGGTTCTTTTGAAGGTAACCTATTCTTATTTTTATCTCTGTGGAATATTGTAGGGTATTTACTTTGGCAGCTTTAAAATTTTTTTCCCAGTGTACTTCCTTGTAAAAGTTCTTAAATTTTATGAAGATGTCTAAGTCATATGTGTGTATAATCTGCTTGTATTCTGTGGGCTCTTTTTATTTGAAACTGTGTTTTTCTTCATTTCAAGGATATTTTGTTCTGTTATTTCTTTGCTTCTTCCCATCTTCCCTTGTGTCTGTTCTTTGTTTGTGTAATGCTTCTTAGCTCGATGGTGGGAATTCTAGACTCTCCCCCAGGCCTAACATTGTCTCAGACTTTCTTTCATTTTTTGTGAAAGAAAGGGCAATTCCTTCAACTGTACCTTTCAGATCTTTAGCTTACCTTCAGCTATGTGGAACGGGTATTTTAGAGCTAGATTGCCTGGCTTTCAATTTTGTCATAGCTAATTTTTAACTATTTGAGTAAGAGACTTAATTTCTTTGACTTAGTTTCCTTGTCTCTAAAATGGTGATAATTATAGTTCTTATCTAATTGGATTAATTTGATGATTAACTATGCTTGTATATTTAAAATGTGAAGAATAGAACCTGGGTCTCACTTGTAAGAGTAGTCAATATACATTAGCTATTATTATTATTATTATTATTATTTTGAGACAGTCTCACTTTCTCGCTCCTACAGGTGCCTGCCACAATGCTGGGCTATTTTCAGAGACAGGGTCTCACTCTTGCTTAGGCTGGTCTTAAACTCATGAGCTCAAGAGATCCATCTGCCTTGGCCTCCCAGAATTCTGGGATTACAGGCATGAGCCACTGCACCTGACCTATTAGCTATTATTATCAACAAATATTCCATCTGTTCATTGAATTTTTTATTTTAATAATCCTATTTTGAATTTCCAAGAACTATTTCTTATTCTCTGATTTTTATTTTATGGAGGCAATATCCTTTTAAATTTTGCTGAGG
Source organism: Galagoides demidoff (assembly GCA_963574575.1). Classification (NCBI taxonomy): domain Eukaryota; kingdom Metazoa; phylum Chordata; class Mammalia; order Primates; family Galagidae; genus Galagoides; species Galagoides demidoff. The sequence goes on from CAUYQV010010179.1 coordinate 22,464, forward strand.
ATATTAATTAGTGTGTTAAAAGTATTTTGTTTGCTCATCTAAACCAAAAAAAATTTTTTTTGTTTATCCTGGCCCTTCTATCTCTCTCTTTCTTTCTTTCTCTCTCTTTCTTTTTTCTTTCTTATCCCTGGTTTGAAATGGTCCTTCTCTTTCATGTTTTGTGTTTTTATTTCTCAAATGTCTGGTAATCCTTTGTTGCCTGTTTCTTTTGTTCTTTGAAGGACTCTACTGATTAGGATATTTGGCTGACTTCCCGTGTAGCTATCTACTCATTGACTGCATGTGAAGTTTGCTATGGGATCTGAGTGGGTGGGTGAGCAGTGACTGAGCAGAGTTCTGTCTGCTGTGGATGGGTGGGGACTCCTCAGGTAAGTATGGCAAGGTCAACTTTACTCAGAGGTCTGTAGAGCCTTTAAATAAAGTATATTTCATGTTAGGGTAGAGCTTTTTTGTCTCTCCTTTTTTCTGAGAGCCACAGTACTGCCAGTACAACCCTATGCAGACAGATATCTCTCTTGAGAAACATGTTCTCTGGCTTTCCCTTAAAGGCTATTTTTCATTTAGTACATCACTCCCAGTGATTGCACCTTGGGCTGTTCTGTCTTTGTACTCTTTGCGTCAGGGCTTGGAGCTTCCCCAGCATTGTCTCCAAGGTCCTGTAATTCCTATTTCTTTTTTTTTTTTTTTTTTTGAGACAGAGCCTCAAGCTATCCCCCCTGAGTAGAGTGCATGGCATCACAGATCACAGCAACCTCTAACTCCTGGGCTCAAGTGAGTCTTCCGCTTCAGCCTCCCAAGTAGCTGGGACCACAGGCACCCACCACAATACCCGGCTATTTTTTGGTTGCAGCCATCATTGTTGTTTTGGCGGGCCTGGGCTGGATTCGAACCCACCACCTTAGGTGTATGTGGCTGGCGCCTTAGCCACTTGAGCCACAGGCACTGAGTCGTACTTCCTATTTCAAAGGAATGGGATTTTGCTTCCTTTCCCAGTCAATACCATACCATCTGCTTTCTGTCTTTCAGGAATTCTTTGAAATTATTAGTCTATTAGTAATGTTCATTCTTAATTTCTAGTGTTGTTTTGGTTTATTTTCTTTTGTCTCTGTATAGTCCTACTTGCTTCTCATTTTTTTTTCTTCAATGAGACCATGCATGTGAAGGATGGGAAATGAATATATGTATATCTACCGTCATTTCCTAGAAAGTTTTCTTTTTTATTCTTAGCTTTCAAAGATTCTATTAATGAGTCCAATTTCTCCTCAAGAGAGATTGATATGAATATATTTGCTATATGGGCTGTATCTCTGGATATCCTTTGGAATAATGGTGACCCTTGACTCCAGGATCTCCCTCCACAGAGAACTTAATTCTCTCTTTAATGAAAACCTAAGGTCTTGGCCTGTTACTATAGTGCTCTGCTTCTCTCAAGCTTTGATGATAAAGTGTGTGTTAAATAACTATGATTAGAGAACTGTAAGACAGATATTCATCGGGGATATCTCTCATACCATCATCTGTCAAAGGTACCTGAAATATCCCTGTATCTTCGGGAATCTCTGTATGAAAATATTAACATCCTCAAAAGAATAAGATTTGAAGGATTAAATAAGTAATAGGTACATATCAGCCAACACCTTTACCTGGGGAAGCATGGGGTTGTAGAAACATAAAGAAAGGCAGACGATGGAAGGGAGGGGAAGGACCTGACAGGGATCCCTAAAAGGGGAACTGGGCATAATTGTATGTTTCTGAACTTTTTCCTGTGCCCATCCTGGCTAATATTACGTTGATTCTGTTTCTTGCTTTGAATTAGAGGTAAAAAGGTATGTAGGTTGCTTTCCTAGGCATAATGATAAGTGCTGTTAGGGACTGAATGTTTGTGGTCCCCCCTGCCAAAAAAAAAAAAAACTCATGTGTTGAAGCTCTAGTGACTAATGTGACTGTATTGGGAGGCAGGGCCTTTATTTGGGAAGTAATTAAGGTTAAATGCAATCATAAAGGTTAAATGCAATCTGGGACCCAGATCCAATAGCATCAGTGTCCTAAGAAGAGATGTTATAGTCTCTCTCTCTGGTTGCTCTCACCAGAAACTGTCCTTGTGGGACGTTGGTCTGGGACATGTAGCCTTCAGAACTGTGAGAAATAAATTCTGTTGTTTAAGCCATCCACTCTATGAGTTTTTTGTTAGGGAACTTTGAGATGACTAATGAAGATAGAAAAAAAGCAAAAACACAATTATAGATTGGCAGCTTGTTTTTAGGGTAAAAACTGGAGGCCTCATGTTTGAGATCTTCTTAGCTAAGATTAAAACCAAGCTCTGGGGTGAGAGATAAAAAATTACTTATTGGGTGTATTGTATATTCTTTTGGTGATGGGTACACTAAAACCATGCTTTTATCATTATATAAATTCATCCTTGTAACCAAAAACACTTGTATGCGCTAAATCTGTTGACAATTAAAAAAAGAAAAAAACCCAGGTAAATGAAAGAGTTCAATATAAAAAAAATCATGTTAATACAAATTGAAAAGAAAAAAATAGTAAAAACACAATACAAGCTCTAGAGTGTTGCAGTCTAAGTGACAAAAATGACTGTTTTGATTTGTGAAGTAGTTTTGTATATTTTTGCCTGTCTGAATATCAAATTCAAGAAGCTTTATTCCCCTAACTCCCTACCAATGTTGGCAAAATATATTGAAAATAAATTGCTGGGCGGCGCCTGTGGCTCAAGGAGTAGGGTGCCAGCCCCATATACTGGGGAGCTGGGGGCGGGGAGGGAAGTGTTGGGTTCAAGCCTGGTCCTGGCCAAAAAAAAAAAGAAAAGGCAGTGTTAGAATTAATAGCCATTAGTTGGTATTTTTTGGTCAGGCCAGACCTATATTTGGTTTGCTCTGGCTGAAGCAGCCAGGGAATTGTGACCATGTGATTTGCACCCCTGCTGCCAGCAAAATGTGGCACTCTCGAGATCAGAAGGCATTATTTTATTTTAAGTTTTTCCCCTTGAATGTTAAGGCTTCTGTTCAGATCCATCTGACTAGGTGAGAAATGTTCAAAGGATATTTTGAAGACAGGCCAATCCCACCTCTCATGCATTTCCCCTCCTTTCTAGTTAAGTTCATCTTTCAAGCAGCTGTCCTCTCTCTTCTAATTCCGTTTCCATTTTCACTCACTCTCCTGTGATGTTAAGCAGTCTTGTGGCTTTGAATACCAATTAGACCTTGGTGCCTCCCAGTTTATATCTCTCGTCCCTATCTCCCCTAACTCTAGATGAATTTATCCTGTGGTCTATTTGGCAGCTCCACTTAGATGTCTCTTGCCCTATTCCCTATTTTGGATTATGGCAGCCCCATTTTCCCAATTGCTCAAAGTCATCTCTTGTCTCATACCATACATCTTAATCCATGAGCACATTCTATAGGCTCTGCCCTAAAATAAATCAAGAATCTGACTCCTTCAGTGCTACTGTGTGGTGCAAGATGCCCTCCTTTCACCTGCATTATTGGGGAAGCTGCTAACTTGTTTCTCTGCCCTGCCCTTCCTTGAACTCTCTTTTGTTTTCTTTTTTGTTTTTAATTTCTAGAAGCTTGAGGCAGCTAATCCTGCAACCCTTTCTTTCTCAGGAAAGTCAAAGATCAACCTGCAATGGGGACTCTTATTGCCTCCCTAATCTCATCTTCTAGTACTTTCCCTTTTCTAGCCTTGCTGACCTTCTTGCTGTTCCTGAAATATATGGGCATATTCTCTCCTTGAGCCTTTGCATTTTTTTTTTTTTTTTGGTAAAAATCTTATGCTTCACTACTTATTTTATTACTTTAATTTTTTAAGCATCTTTTTTTTTATTTGTATGCCAGAATCCCATTATCTAAATTGTTGTGAACCTAATACCCTCTTCTTTCTTTTCTGTTGCCTTTCTTCATGGAGCCTATGTGTCTTGTATAGTAATTTTAAATTTGTAAGTTCAGGTTTGTCTCAGTTTTCTCTGGGGTTTGGGAGGATTTTCTATAAATTCCAGAAAGGATTTATAACTGTCTCTGCTGGGTACCTATGGTTCTAACAATTCAGGACAGCTTTAAGTTAATTTCTTACCCTGAGGTTTACTGGATCAAACTAGTAATAAAAAGTTGAGCCCAGACATGTATGAAACAAACCTATGGTTGCAAATTCTCAAGGGAGAAATTTTTCTTCATATAGAGCCCAGTGGCTAGATTTTTTCCCACTAGTCCACCCTTTCACACGGGAGGTTCTACCTCTTTAAAGTTTTTGCCTTTATGAGGCACTGTGGTTCCAACTCCTCACCTTGAGTGGGCCAAGGCTCTGACTTCTGTCCTCTGTGTATCCATCAAACTCATGTCTTTAGTTTGTACAAATCAACAGTATCTCTGGCTGCTGCAGCTTCACCATCAGTTTTCTTTTTCTTTTCTTTCTTTATTTATTTTTATTAAATCTTAAACACACAGATCATGTATCACCTTCAGTTTTCTACTCTGCTTTCTGGCTGAGTAGAAAGTTTGCTTTTGGCCTTTGGGGTATATCCTTTTTTCTCTTGTGAGTATAGTTATATATTTAAAAGCATATTTATTCTATTGTCCCTGGAATCTAAAGATTTTGCTGTGTTACCATTTTGCTAAGATATAGGAATCCATATTTTTTCCCACTTTATAGGTAATACTGTATTTTCTATTTATACTCTGTATTTTTCATGTGATACTGTATCAGGGACATTGTCTCATATTGTTAAATGTTCTGCTATTAGATCATTTAAATGACTTCATGGTAATACATTGTAGGAGTATACATTAATATTTAATCATATCCTAATATGGACAATTGTGCCTCCATTTTGTTATTAATATTTATGTTTTGTTATAATCTTGTAAATTTAATAAATTTATCTTTAAATATAATAAATTTCTTCTCTTGATTATGAGATTATATCCTTTCTGCTTTTATGGTATTAAAATATCAATTGTATTAATATTTATGTTAATATTTTATAAATTAGAAATTTATTTTATTAATTTCTATTAATAAATTAATAGAAACTTTATAAATATTTCTTTTTTTTTTTTTGAGACAGTCTCATGCTGTTGTTCAGGCTAGAGTGGTGTGACATCAACCTAGCTCATAGCAGCCTCATACTCCTGGGTTCAAGTGATCCTTCTCCTTCAGCTCTCAAGTAGCTTGGACTATAGGTGCCTACCACAACAACCAGATAATTTCTTCTATTTTTAGTAGAGATGGGGTCTCTCTCGTGTTCAGGCTGGTCTTGAAGTCCTGAGCTCAAGGGATCCTCCCACTTTAGCCTCCCAGAGTGCTAGGATTACAGGTGTGAGCCACTGCACCTAGCCAATAACGCATATTTCTGATCATATTTTTCTTGAGTTAAGAGGGACTTCCTCCTTGATACACTGACTATAGATGGAATAAAAATCTATGGTGGACCAGGACAGAGAAGTAGAAACAGGATGGTGTGTGTATCTGTATGTAGTGTGGTAGGAGGTAGCTAAGTCTTCATCTTTCATAGTAAAATGAAAAAGAGGATATTTGAAATGGAAAACTCAAGAATAATGCTTGAATATGAATTCAGTCTTTTAAAAGGTGGAGGCAAGTAACCAAAAGAAAAACTAGAAGTCTTGGGCAGCACCAGTGGCTCAGTGGGTAGGGCGCCAGCCCCATATACCAAGGGTGGCAGGTTCGAACCCAGCCCTGGCCAGCTAAAACAGCAGTGGCAACTGCAACAAAAAATAGCCCGGCATTGTGGTGGCTGCCTAAAGTCCCAGCTATTCGGAAGGCTGAGGGAAAAGAATCGCTTAAGCACAACAGTTGGAGGTTGTTATGAGCTGTGATGACACGGCACTCTACCAAGGGCAACAGAGTGAGACTCTGTCTCCAAAAAAAGGAAAAAGAAAAGAAAAACTAGAAGTGTTGAAGGTAATTGGTTATATCTTCAGGGCAGATCTTGAGGGTGGGAAGATAGGCATGAAATTGTTGTTCTGTAGCACTATTTGCCTTTTTTTAAAATACAAATGATTAATTTAAAAATATTTATTAGCAACATAATATTATCTACAGTGAAAATATATAAAAACGGCGTGGCACCCGTGGCAGAATGATTATGGCACCAGCCACATACATTGAAGTTGGCAGATTTGAGCCCAGCCTGGGCCAGCTAAAACAACAATGACAATTGCAACAAAATATAGCTGGGTGTTGTGGCGGGTGCCTGTAGTCCCAGTTACTTGGGGGCTGAGGCAAGAAATTGCTTAAGCCCAAGAATTGGAGGCTGCTGTGAGCTGTGACTTCACAACACTCTATTGAGGGCGACGTAGTAGGCCTCTGTCTAACAAAAAAAGAAAGTATATAAAAACATACTCAGGATTATGTTACACCCTGTCTCTTACTTGACCAATTTCCCTTTTCCTCCCCTTTATACATGACCACTTTTCTTAGTCTATTTTATATTCTTCCATGATTTATGCAAAATACAAGCAAATGGGATACACTATAAATACTAGTAAATAATAGTATATAGTATTTATATATTATAAATAAATAAATATCTTTTTCTCTTCCCAGAGGTAACACACCATAGCCACTGGCCTTGCTTGCTGTTTTTACTTAATATCTAAAGATTTCAATAATACCAATGTCTATATACCTTGCTGTATCATCATTTGTGAAACCAGTCTCTGGTCTATTGACATTTGGGTTGACAATATTTTGTTATTATTTGTAATTCCATGTGTACATCTGTGTACAAGCTTACTTTTAATTATTTAGGGGAAGATTTATCATTCCCTTATTCATTTATACATTTACTCCATAAATTTGAGTTCTTGCTATATACCAACCCCTCTTATAGTTCTTGGAGGTATAGTTGCAACCAGACAAATTTCCTGCATGTGGCTTATGATGTGATCCAGGGGAACCAGGCTTTGCGATGTTGAGTGGTGATGACATTGTGAGGTCACTTGATAGAGACAGGGAATGATAGGGAAGGGGCTGACTTAAAACAATATCATTTACTCTGCTACACCTAGTTGCTTATGTTTTCTATAATAAATATTTATGGCTTTTATGAATGAGAAAAAACTCAGTTAACCTTTTTTTCTTTTTTCAGTTTTTGGTTGGGGCTGGATTTGAACTTGCCACCTCTGGTATGTGGGGCTGGTGCCCTACTCTTTTCAGCCAGAGACACCACCCAACCTTTTTTTTTTTTTTTTTGAGACAGAGTCTTACTTTGTTGCCCTCGATAGAGTGCTGTGGCATCGTAGCTCACAGCAGCCTCAGACTCCTGGGTTCAAGCAATCCTCTTGCTTCAGCCTCCCAAGTAGCTGGGACTACAGGCAACGGCCACAACACCTGGCTATTTTTAGAGACGGGGTCTTGCTCTAGCTCAGGCTGGTCTGGAACCCATGAGCTCAGGTTATCCACCCAGCTTGGCCTCCCAGAATGAAAGGATTACAACTGTGAGCCACCACACCCAGTCCTCTTTTTTTTTTTTTTTAATGGAGAGAGACATATGCACATAAGGCAGCACAGCACAGTGGAAAGAACATATTCTCTGGTGTCAGACGTGCCCAGATTTGTCCCAATTCTTGAACGGTTTAGCTTTTCTGAGCCTCAGTTTCATCATCTATAAAATAAGGATAATAATATGTAATTTTTTTTTTCTCCCAAAGGACTAAAACTAATGCATGTAAAGTGACAGGGACATTATGAAATAAATAATAGTTTTTATAAGAGTTAGTTATGATTTGAATATAAAGTTATACTTGTGACAATCTAGCTTTGGGGCATGTCCAGAGGAGGGAGCAATGACTTCATCTTGGAAGCTAGGTTTGGTAAACTGAGGAAGGTGTCATGAAAAAATTGACTTTTAAGCTGGATTTGCAGGGTACTGGTGAGAGCCCTGGTAAATTGGTGGGGGGGGATGGGTAACAAAAGAAGACAGGGAAGAGAAGGGCATGGAGAGATGGTTTGAAGCATTTGCCTCCTCTCCTGAGGTATCTGTCCTAGCCATCTGTAAGGACTTACTAATGTGGCCTCCTTCTATCATTTGAATCAATCTGCATGACATGCACACAGTCCATCATAGCTCTAGGGGACCCCCATGGGGCACCTTGGGGTTGTTCTTACTTAATTGACTTGCAATTATTGGTCACAGTTATAGTGGCTTTTTCTAAGATCAAAGATGAACTCAAGTGCAGTGAAATGGAAAAAGAAATTCAGGAGTAATATATATCTTCCTGTTCTCCACGGGATAGTTCTGGGCAAACCTTACCAAAAAACAAGACAGTTAAGAAGTAAATATCAGATTCTGGCTGTGTTGGATCCTGGCTGTCACATACAGGATTTTTTTTCATATACTCAGCTCCAGCTGAGATGAAAGCTGTTAGCCAGCTCTGAAAATAATTTGTTTCAGAGCAGCATGGTAATTCCATCTCTTTGAAATAAAGGTTACTGAATTCAAAAAATAGAAAATAAAAATAAAAATACATTTCTTTTGTTTGATGGCTTGTTTTCCAGGTCTTTCCCTCACTGTGGTTCTTTCATTTGAGTGATGGTACCTCCTGGTGTTCTTTCTCTTGATAAACAATTGTTCATAGTAAGTGATTTCACAAATCTATGGAGATTCAGGACATTGGCTGAAATCTGGATTGAACTATTCTATGAAGAGTGAAGTATAAATGTCAACTCTTTCTCTTGACAGTGTTGTATGTGTGGACTTTCTTCTGAATAGAGACACACACAAGCTGTAGTTCTAAATGAGCTGCTCAGGGCAAACCCTTTTTCATAGCTAGAGTTGCCAGACAAAACAGTATAAGAATGTCTTAAACATGGCCAAATTAAAAAAGAAAATTGTTACTTGTCTGAAATTCACATTTAACTGGCAATCCTGTACTGTATTTTCATTTGCTAAATCTGGCCACCCTGCTCATACTCCACCCTCCCTTTGTTATGTACCTGGAGATTCCCTTGCATGTCATGTCATCCTTGCCCTTTCTTAGGGTTCTCTGAGCCTCCAGGGACCAAGAGAATATTAAATGTATTCATTTTTAAACTATTAAAGACATTCATATAATTCACAAAATACAAAAGGCTATTTGTTTTTAGAAAGTCTCAGTGTTCCCCCCTCGTCAGTACAAACGTAACAATTTCTTGTATAGTCTTCTACAGATAATTGTAAACCGTGCAAGTTGAAAGTTGAACAATGAATCAAAAAGGACGCTGGCGACTGTGTTTCTTATAAGTAAAATAATGGACTGTAACATAGTCTGTCTCAAAACTTTTGTAGTGACCCACATACTAGCATAAGAGCTTCCTCTTTCTTCTTCCACAAAGGCACAGTATTTCATTAGGTGAGCAGACTATAATTTACTTAACCAGTCTCCTGCTGACAAATGTTTGTTGTTTCCAGTGTTTTCTAATACCACTATTACTCCAGGAATAATTTAGTGTGCACATGATTTCATAAATGTTTAAGTGTATCTGTAGATTAAATTCCTACAAGTAGAATTGCTGAGTTTTCATGTCACATTGCCCTCTATACAGATTGTACTAACTAACATTCCAACTAGTAAAGGTTGAGAAGGCCTGTCTATCCTTACTCTTACCAAAGCAGGGAACTATGAGACTTTTTTCTTTTTTTTTTTTTCTTTTTATCATATGTGCCAATCTCTTAGGAGAAAATGATATCTCATCGTTATAATTTGAGCTTTTCTTTTTATGAGTAAGTTTGTGCATCTTTTGATTTATTTCAGATTCCCTTTTTCTTGCCTATTTTCTTTTCTGTGTTCTGTCAGTTGATGGGCTGTTTCTATTGAATTGTTGTTGATTTGAGGGAGATTTTATGTGTTAGAGAAATTATTCAACATGAGTTGCACATATATTCTTGGTTTATCATTGATACTTCGACTTTGCTTACAGTGATGTTTTCTTAATTTATTCATATAAATTAATGGGTATAATTTATTCATATAAATTTTTTTACATGGAAACGGTTTATTCCTATTTTTAATATGATTTCTGAGTTCATATCATACCTAGGCCTACCCTATTCAAAGATTATAAAAGTAACCTCCTATAGTTTATTTTTCTTTCTTTCTTTCTTTCTTTTTTTATTTTTATAGACAGGGTCTCTCTGCGTTGCCAAAGCTGGTGTGCAGTGGCATGATCATAGCTCACTGCAGCTTCAAACTCCTGGGGTCAAGCAGTCTTCCTGCTTCAGGCTCCCAAGTAGCTAGGACTACAGATGCACCTCACCTTGCAGGGATAATTTTTTTTAAATTTTTTTGTTGGAGGCAAGATATTTGTATGTTGCCCAGGCTAGCCTCAAGCGATGCTCCTTCCTTGACCTCCCAAAGTGCTGGGTTTACAAGCATGAGCCACCACACCCAGCCCCTATTTTCTTCCTTTTACAAAAAATAGCTTTATTGAGATGTAGTTCACATATCATTTAATTCACCTATTTAAATTATACAATTCAATGGCTAGTATATTCACAGAGTTGTGCAACCATCACTGCCATCTATTATAGAACCTTTTCATTACCTGAGGAAAAAACCCTGTATACTTTAGAATTTACTCCTTATTTTTTTTCAATCTCCCAACCGTAGGCAACTACTAATTTGCTTTTTGTCCATCTGAATTTCCCTATTCTGCACATTTCATATAAATGGAATCATATGATTTCTGATTCTTCCTGACTAGCTTCTTTCACTTGGCATAATGTTTTCCTGTTTTTCATAGTATGATGAATATGTTGTAGCATGTATCAGTACTTTCTTTTTATTGCCTAATAATATTCCTTTATATAGACACGATATTATGTTTATCCATGTTTGGTTGATGGACATTTGAATTGTTTCTGCTTTTTGGCTATAATGAATAGAACTGCTGGCAGGGTGCAGTGTCTCATGCCTATAATTCTAGCACTCTGGGAGGCTGAGGTGGGCAGTTTGCCTGAGCTCATAGGTTCGAGACCAGACTGAGCAAGTGCAAGGCCCTGTCTTTAAAAAATAGCTGGGCATTGTGGCAGGTACCTGTAGTCCCAGCTACTTGGGAGGCTGAGGCGAGAGATCACTTCAGCCCAAGAGTTTGAGGTTGCTGTGAGCTGTGATACTGCGGTACTCTACCAAGGGTGATTCTGGTTAAAAAAAAAAAAAAAACAACACTGCTATGAACATTCATATACAAATTTTTTGTGGACATGTGTTTTCATTTTTCTTGGGTTATATAAGTAAGGCTAGAATTGCTAGGTTATGTAGTTTACTCTGTTTTACCATTTGAAGAACTGCCAAATTGTTTTCTAACATGGCTGAACCATTTACATCCCCCCCAGTAGTACATGAGTATTCTAATTTCTTGACAACATTTTTATTATTTATTTTTTTATTATAGCCATTCTAGTACATGTGAAGTGGTATCCTGTCTTTTTGATTTGTATTTCCCTGATAGCAAGTGATATTGAGCATATTTTCATGTGCTTATTAGCCATTTGTATATTTCTTTAGAGAACTGCCTATTCAGATTTTTGTTCAGAGCCTCAGCTCCATCAAAAATTTTCATCCCTACACAAAGGCATGGAAATTAAACAACCTTAAGATGAATGACAGTCGGGTCATATCTTTTTATGATTGATTTGTAATATTTATTTGTACATTCTAGAGACAATTCCATTATTAGATATTATTTGCAAAAATTTTATCCTATTATGGGTTGTCTTTGATGGTGTCCTTTAAACACAAAAGTTGTTCATTTTGATGATGCCTATTTTGTTTATATATCCTTTTGTTTGCTCTTTTGGCATCATATCTAAGAAACTATTGCTTAATCCATAATATGAAGATCTATACATGTGTTTTTTCCTAATAGTTTTATAGCATTAGCTCTTACATGTGGGTCTTTGATATATTTTAAGTTAACTTTTGTATATGTGTGTGTTAGTGATCAATTTTTGTTTTCATCTTTTGATATTTGGTTGTTGCAGCATTCTTTGTTGAATGGACTATTTTTCTCCCCATTTAATTGTCCTAGAACTTTTGTCACAAATCAGTTCCTTAGGTCACTTCATACTGGTCAAGGGAACAATACAACTAGAGGACTTTTCAATTCTAAATATTTATGTACCCAACTTTCATAATCTGTAAATCTGTACCCAGATTTACAAAACAGACCTTAATTGATCTGAGTAATACAATATCCTATAATACCATAATAGTGGGGACTTTAACACCCTCTGATAGAACTGGAAGATCCTCCAAACAGAAACCAAACAAAGATACAAGGAACTTAAATGTGACCCTAGAACAAATGGGCTTAATAGTCATATTAAGAACACATCATCCCAAAGCTAAGGAATACACGTTCTTCTCATTAGTCCACAGAATATACTCCAAAATAGATCATATCCCTGGACACAAATAAAACCTCAACAAAATTAAGAGTTGACATTATACCTTCTTAGACCACAAGGCAATAAATTTGAACCTCAGCTCCAACAAAAATTTTTATCCCTACACAAGGGCATGGAAATTAAACAACCTTAAGATGAATGACAGTCGGGTCAAGGAAGAGATAAAGGAGGAAATTATTAAATTTCTCAAATATAACAACAATGTAGCAAAACCTATGGGATACTACAGAAGCAGAATTAAGAGGGAAATTATCACATTAGATGCCTATATCTGAAAAACAGACGTAGAGCACATCAACAACCTAATGAATCATCTTAAGGAAATGGAAAGGAAAAGCAATCCAATCCCAAACCTACCGTATTTCCCCCAAAATAAGACACTGTCTTATATTTATTTTTTCTCAAGAAGACACACTAGCTCTTTTCCGTCTTGCAAGATGGCGGGTGAAAAAGTTGAGAAGCCAGTTTCTAAAGAGAAGAAACCTGTTAATAAAAAGAAGAAGCCTACGGACAAGAAGGGGATGCCCCACTGCAGCCAAAATCCTGTTCTGGTCAGAGGAATAGGCAGATATTCCCGATCTGCCATGTACTCCAGAAAGGCAATGTATAAGAGGAAATACACAGCAGCTAAATCTAAGATGAAAAGAAGAAGGCGAAAGTCCTTGCCACTGTTACAAAACCAGTTGGTGGGGACAAGAATGGCGGCACTCGGGTGGTTAAACTTCACAAAATGCCTAGATACTATCCCACTGAAGATGTGCCTCGAAAGCTATTGAGCCATGGCAAAAAACCATTTAGTCAGCATGTGAGAAAACTGCGATCTAACATCACACCTGGGACCGTTTTAATTATTCTCACTGGGTGCCACAGAGGCAAGAGAGTGGTTTTCCTATAGCAACTGGACAGTAGCTTGCTACTTGTGACTGGACCTCTGTCCCTCAATCGAGTTCCTTTACGAAGGGCACACCAGAAATTTGTCATTGCCACCACCACAAAAATTGACATGAGTAATGTTAAAATCCCAAAGCATCTTACTGATGCTTATTTCAAGAAGCAGCAGCTCTGGAAGCCCAGACGCAAAGAAGGTGAGATCTTCACCACAGAAAAAGAGAAATACGAGATAACAGAACAGTGCAAGGTTGATCAAAAAGCTGTGGATTCACAAATTTAACCAAAAATCAAGGCTATTCCTCAGCTCCAAGGCTACCTGCGATCCATGTTTGCTCTGACAAATGGAGCATACCCTCATAAGATGGTGTTTTAAATTTCTTAAAAAGAACCTAATTAAATGGCTAATAGATTAAAAAAAAAAAAAGAAGAAGACACACTAGGGCTTATTTTCAGGGTATGTCTTCCTCTCTGCCCCGAAATGCATGGCATGGCTATGCAGATCTATTGCATAGCCACGCCTATCACTAGGTCTTATTATCAAGGTAGGGTTTATATTTAACAAATGAGTAGAAATCCTGCTAGGGCTTATTTTGGGGGTAGGTCTTATTTTCGGAGAAACACAATATTAGAAGAGAAATAATCAAAATTAAAAAGAAATAAATGTAATTGAAAACAAAAGAATCATTCAGAAAATTAATGAAACAAAAAGTTGGATCTTCAAAAAGATAAATAAAATTGATAAACCATTGGACAGATTAACTAGAAACAGAATAGTAAAATCTCTAATAACTTTAAGTAGAAACAAAAAAGGGGAAATAACAATGGATACCACAGAGACACAAGACACTATCTCTGAGTACTATAAGAAACTCTATGCCCAGAAATTTGACAAATGTGGAGGAAATGGACCAATACTTGAAATCACACCCTCTCCCTAGACTGAACCAAGAAGAAATAGATTTCTTGAATAGACCAATATCAAGCATTGAGATTGAAGAAATAATAAAAAATCTTCTGGGTGCGCCTGTGGCTCAGTGAGTAGGGTGCCAGCCCCATATACCGAGGGTGGTGGGTTCAAACCTGGCCTGACCAAACTGCAACAATGAAATAGCCTGGTGCTGTGGCAGGTGCATGTAGTCCCAGCTACTCGGGAGGCTAAGGCAAGAGAATTGCCTAAGCCCAGGAGCTGGAGGTTGCTGTGAGCCATGACACCACAGCACTCTACCAAGGGTGATAAAGTGAGACTCTTGTCTCTAAAAAAAAAAATCTTCCAACCAAAATGTCCCTTCAAAGATGAGCTTGTACCTGTACATTGAGAAGGAAGGAAACTTCCCCAACATGTTCTGTGAAGCAAACATCACCCTGATACCAAAACCAGGAAAGGACCCGACTAAAAAAGAGAACTACAGACCAATTTCTCTAATGAATATTGATGCAAAAATCCTCAATAAAATTTTAGCCAATAGATTACAGCTACACATTAAAAAAATAATATGTCAGAAAGTCAATAGGGATGCAGGGCTTCATCCAGGGATGCAGAGCTGGTTTAACATATGTTAATCCATAAATATAATTCACCATATCAAAAGAAGCAAAAAAAAGATCATATGATCCTCTCAATAGATGCAGAAGAAGCATTTGACAAAATTCAGCATCCTTTTCTAACAAGAACACTAAAGAATATAGGCATAGGTGGCACATTTCTTAAACTGCTGAAGCTATCTATGACAAACACACAGCTAGTATCATACTGAATGAAGTAAAACTGAAAGCTTTTCCACTTAGAATTAGAACCAGACAAGGATGTCTGTCCTCTATTGCTACTACTATTCAACATATTTCTGGAAGTTCTAGATAATGCAATCAGGCAAGAGAAGGATATAAAGAGCCTGCAAATAGGGGCAGAGGAGACCAAACTTTTGCTCTTTGTTGGTGATATGATCTTAGAGAACTCTAGAGACTCAGCCACAAGACTTCTGGAAGTGGTCAAGAAATACAGTAATGTCTCAGGATATAAAATCAATGTTCACAAATCAATAGCCTCTGTATATGCCAATAACAGCCAAGATGAGAAACTAATCAAAGACACTATTCTCTTCACATTAGCTTCAAACAAAATGAAATACCTAGGAATATACTTAACAAAACAGGTGAAAGACCTTTACAAAGAGAATTATAAAACCTTAAGAAAATAGCAGAAGACATTAACAAGTGGAAGAACATACTATGCTCTTGGCTGGGAAGAATCAACATTGTCAAAATGTCTATACTACCCAAAGCAATCTACATATTTAATGCAATCCCCATTAAAATACCAACATCATACTTTGAAGAACTGGGAAAAATAGTTCTTTGTTTCATGTGGAATCAGAAAAAAATCTATATAGTCAAGGTAATTTTTAGTAATAAAAACAAAGGCAAAGCCACCACCCTACCAGACTTAAGGTTATATTACAAGTCCACAGTGAGCAAAATAGCAGCGTATTGGCACAAAAATAGAGACATAGATATATGGAACCAAATAGAAAACCAAGAGAGGAAACCAGTCTCTTACAGCTATCTGATCTTTGATACAAACAAAAGCATACACTGGGGTAAATAATCCCTATTCAATAAATTGTGCTGCGAGAACTGGATAACCACTAGTAAAAGACTGCAACTTGGACCTGCACCATTCACTATTTACAATAATTAACTCAAGATGGATAAAAGATTTAATTGTAGGACATGATACAGTAAAAATTCTAGAAGAAAGTGTGGGAAAAACTCTTAAGGATGTCAGTCTGGAGAAAGATTTTATGAAGAAAATTTCAGCAGCAATTGGAACAACAACAAAAATAAACAAATGACAATTAAACTGAAAAGCTTCTGCACAGCTAAGGACACAGAAATTAAAGCAAGTATAGACAACCTTCAGAATGGGAAAAGATATATGCATTTTATGAATCTGACAAGGGCTTAATAACTAAGAGCTACAGAGAACTTATATTAATCAACAAAAAAAAAAGAGCAACTATATCCTATCTATCACTGGGCAAGAGATGTGAACAGAACCTTCTCTGAGGAAGATAGACAGATGGCTAACAAATGTAGGAAAAAATGCTCATCTTCCCTAACTGTCAGAGGAATGCAAATCAAAATCACCCTAAGATTTCACCTAACTCCAGGGAGAATAGCCTACATCACAAAGTCCCAAAGTGGCAGATGTTGGTGAAGATGTAGTTAGAAGGGAACACTTACACTGCTGGTGGGATTGCAAACTAATACAGCCTCTTTGGAAAGAAGTATGGAGAATCTGCAAATAACTCAAATTAGACCTCTCATTTGATGCTGCTGTTCCATTACTAGGCATCTACCCGGAGGGGGGAGGGGGGAAATCATTCTATCATAAAGACATTTGCACTAGATTTTTTTTTCTTTTTCTCTGGAGACAGAGTCTTACTCAGTCACCCTGGGGTTGAGTGCTATGGTTTCATAGCTCACAGCAACCTCAAACTTTTGGGCTCAAGTGATTCTCTTGCCTCAGCCTCCGGAGTAGCTGGGACTACAGGCACTCACCACAATGCCTGGCTATTTTTTAGAGATGGGGTCTTGCTCTTGCTCAGGCTGATCTCAAATTCCTAAATTTAAGCAATCCACCTGCTTTAGCCTCCCAGAGTGCTAGGATTACAGGCATGAGATACCGTACCTGGCCCTTGCACTAGATTGTTTATTGTAACTCAATTTACAATTGCCAAGATGTGGAAACAACCTAAATGCCCAGCAATCTAGGAATGGATTAACAATCTGTGGTATATGTATACTATGAAATACTATTCAGCCCTTAAAAATATGGAGACTTTACATCTTTTGTGTTAACCTGCATGGAATTGAAACATGTTATTCTTGGTAAAGTATCACAAGAAAGGAAAACCAAATATCCAATGTACTCAATTCTGATATAAAGCCAGTAGATGATTTAATACAAGTTAAGGAGAGGGAAAAAAAGGGAAGAAGCAAGGTGGGAGGGGATTGGTGTGTTCCCACTTAATGCAATGTAAGGGTGTGTGGGACACAACTATAAGAGGGACTCTACCTAACAAATGCAGACATTGTAACCTAGTTGTTTGTACCCTCACTTTTACCTGAAATAAAAAACAAATCAATTCCATAGTTTCTTATAGTACTTTTATGGTCTTGGTTTTTACATTAGCAATTTTCTTGGTGTGAGGCAGGGATATAACTTAGTATTTTTTCAAAGGCTATTATTTTTCCAATAACATTTATTTAATAATCTGTCTTTCTCCCATTATCTGATGCCATTTTTAACCATCTCCTATAGTCTTATAAGTATTTGAGTTCATTTCTTGAATATCTGTATCATTCAATTAACTATTTTTGCACCTGTACCATCCTCTTTTGATGACTATTGTGTTATATTATGTTCCACTGTATGGTTGGACCAGCTTTCCCTCTAATTCTCTTATTTTGCAAAAAATTTTGGCTTTTTTCCCCTTCCTTATTTGCCCATTTGAACTTTAAAATAATTTTTGTCTAGTTTCCCATTTCCCCAAATATAAATTTGGCCAGCCTCATTTTTATTGGAAATGTAGAAATTTATATGCTAATTTAAGAAAACTGATATATTTGTGATATTAATCTCAAAAATATTCATATGTTTCATCCTTTATTGAAGTTTCTTTGCGTCCTTCAGTAGCATTTTTAAGTTGCCTTAAAATAGATATGTAGATATCTTTTTGGGCAGGAGGGAGACAGATGCTCACTTTCTTGCCCCTGATAGAACCTCAAAATCTTGGGCTCAAGCAATCCTTTTTCCTCAGCCTCCCAAGTAGCTGGGATTATAGGCACCTGTCACAACACTGGGCTATTTTTTAGAGATGGGGGTCTCTCTCTTGCTCAGGCTGGTCTCAAACTCATGAGCTCAGGCAATCCACCTGTTTCCAGCTTCCAGAGGGCTAGGATTACAGGCATGAGCCAACACATCCAATATGTAGATAGCTTGTTAAATTCACTCTTTGTTCTTCTATTTTTTGTTTCTTGCTTTTGTTTCTTGTTTCTTCTATTATGTCATCTGTATTCTTTTTTTAATTACTATATTACTACAGTCTTCTATTATGTCTTCCAATTGTTGTTGATAGTTAGAATTTTAAGAGAAACTGAATACAATACAATTTCATCTGTATTTTAAAAAATCATTTTCTCCTTGAGGTTTAAAAACAGATATTTAAGTGTCTTTCCCTCCCTCCCTCCTTTCTTCTTTACTTTTTCCTCTCTCTCTCTTTTCTTTCACAAAAATCTCTTTAGTTTAAGAACATGTTAACCAAAAAGAACGCAAATTCTGTAAAGTAATTTAAAAAGGTTTATTCTGAGCTGAATATGTGACACTACAGCCTGGAGAACCACACACAAGAAGAAATGGTTGGATTAGTTTGGTTGTATACATTTTAGGGAGACAGGAATTACATGTAAAGTCATAAATAAATATGTGGAAGGTTTATATTGATTTGACCCCAAAAGGCAGGGCATCTTGAATCATGAATTATAGGTTATAGTTAGGCTTAAAGATCCTTTGATTTGCAATTGTTTAAAGAAATGAAGCTTTGTCGAAAGCCTTGGAATGTTCTAAGATAAGAAAGTCTATTAGAGCCCGATCCTTAGATAGGCATGCAGTCATTGTCTAATACTCCCCTCACCTGTCATGTACAGTCTCAATAAAAGGCTGCTGTGGAGGTTGCTGGGAACTACCCTGCAATCAAGGTTAGCTCACCTCCTGCAAGCTTGTACTTCTAAAAAACAAAAAAAGAAAGAAGAAAATCTATTAATCAGAGATAAGCCACGGTTCATATACTGGACATATACCCAGACTCAAGTGATCTGTTAATAAGTTGATGATTTGCAGGTGTGGTTTAACCTTTGTTTTACATGGCCCGGGGCCTGTTACTGAATTTGTATCTTGTTACAAAGAATAACTCCAAAAGGGACAGGACATAACTAGGTAGGTCTGACCTCTCATGGCTGGCAACTTAACTTTAGGGATTTTGAAGGAGAGTCAAGAGTAAGGTGACCAGACATCCTGCTTTTGGTGGGACAGTCTTGATTTTTAACAGTTTGTCCCGTGTCCCGAGGCATTTTTAAAAAGTCCCAATTTTTGGAAAGAATGCACGACAAGCTAGGGAACGGCAGGAGAACAGGAAGGGAATAGATGGTTTTCAGCTGCCATGTGGCTATTTCACCAGGATATGAGTTTTATATTATTTTTGTGAATTTTATAATGTTAAACTTTAATAATAACAAATACTTGTTGAGAACTGATTATCGAGATCTGCTTATCAAAGTTCACATTTGCTGATCAGTTGTTAGAATTCGACCACTATTGTTTGGACTTAATGAACAATGGCATTTTTTGGCATTAAAAATGACGAAAACATTTTGTAACTGTCTCTCAGATGATACACATTGTACTGTGTACTAGTGCTAGTTAAACAAG